>NW_019292529.1:0-27861 GCF_000500325.1 Leptinotarsa decemlineata | reverse complement strand
ACCTCGAAACGTGACAATTTATGTCGATCGTTCAAATCGTGGGGCACCCACTTTTCGACCTTTCCAATATATTTTAAACTTAAACTATTCGAAACCGACTGGTGGTAGACGCCCTGTTCTTCCGCCATCCATCCTACGTATCGTTTGTTATGGGCCAGTCTCCACCAGGGTCATTATATCCTCGTTCTGGATTACTATAGGTCGACTACTTCGGGTATCATCTTCGAGGCTGAAATCTCTGCAAACCAACGTCAATAGCCTAAAAAATCAACGTTATTTGATTTTTTAGGCTATTTCGACAGCGCTTTGGTTCAATTTGAATTTGTACACGAAAATTGCCGAAAAATCACTCAACGACATTATAAAATAATGAGCTGGAAAGAGTAAAAATATTAAAATTGTAAAAAAATGAACAGCATCAATGTATAAAGTAAAAAAATCCTATAGATCAGTATATATATGTATACCGCGATACAGATGAATATTTATTTAGATATGGAGCTACAGACACACCTGACATCAAAACGAATGAAACTAATAAGGAAAGTCTGTGGAAAGAGAACGTAAAACGTGCCAAAATTTTAGGTCGATTCATTTTTCTGACAAAACACTTTCAAGCACCTGAATATACGACAAAAAATTTCCTATTATTAACTAGACCCATGCACGGCAACCGTGGACAATCATCCTCACGCCAAGACCAGTCTTCCTGTTGGGAAAGTTTTTGTAGCAATTTTTCAGGATTGTAGGAAAATGTTGCTCCTTGATGTTATTCATAAAAATCGTGCATTGAATGCATACTACTGCCATCTGTTTGATGAAGTAAAACTGGCTCATCAACAAAAGAGGCGAGACATATCTATTCGAAGGGAGATTCTAGCCTGTGACAATGCTCTGCCATACAGAGCTGCAATAACTTAAGAAAAACTGTTTTTTTATGGAAAACACCAGAACAGTCATGATTGTTTGCCGTGTGACTAACACCAGTTATTACACAATTACATATTCACAGATTTGAGCAGATTAATTTTTTGATGACGTATTGAAAAAATTCGATTTCGTATATTTGGTGTATTTGAATTTTCGTTTATTATACCAATAGGTATTCTGAAGCAAATGTCCGTTTTTTTCTATTACAGATATAGGTACCAGAAAGCTTCTGATCAAGAACGTACAATCCCTATTTTAACCTGCAAAGATGATTTTTTTGGGGTAAGCTGACTTCATGAAAGTCAAATAAAAATTCACTTGTAGAGTAGCCAGATATCAAATTCAAATGAAGCGTGAAGAAATACTCCGCACTTTAGAAAGGAAAGCGAACTTTTGTTTGAAGCTGTTTGGCAATGTTTCACGGTGCATTTCATTAGTTCAGACTCCCATTGTCTAATATGATATAAAATGATCTGAAATCCTTGAAAGAATCTATAAAATCAAAATGAANCATGATGAGCGTTTTAACATGAAATTTCAGTCTACCAGAAATAAACTATTTTCTTAACTGATACCATATTGAACATTAAATTATTTTCGATAGAGTTTCGTGTCGAAACACGTGTCGAGGTGTTTAAATAACGGTTTGGTGTTGGAGGAAAAACTCAAGTAAAATTCATTAGTACACCAAAGGTTCCAAACCGTGCATCACAAGTAGTTACTCCCCGTCAGCACATAACAGATTTAATCAAGATAGCTGCGCTGTCTGGGCCTTACTGAATTCATCGATGCTCCACCGCAAATACAGAAACTTCGTCTGAGTTGGTTTTCAGACTCATTTGTTTAGGATTTTGGTATTTTGGTTTATTTCTTTCCTGCTTGGTTCTAGGTTCCTGATGTGGTACTGTCTTTTTATTTTGAAATTTTCCATATTTCTACTATGTAGGGACGTTGAGAGAAGTGAATGTTTGTATTTTCAATTCGAACATATTTTTGAGGGGTGCCTATAGTTGCTCTTCAAAATGTTTTTCCACTTCCTTTGACGAAAATCATAAAATCAGTTCTTCCACTCAAAGAAGGCATACCTTCAACGACCAAATATACTGTTTACTTCAAACCATGATGTCACCAAGAAGTTTCATTAATTTCCACTGCCAAAGTAACAATAAATATTACTGAATATATATTGAATTGTTTTCACTTCTATGGTTTTTTTTTTAATTTTTTTTGAAGTGAAACATCCTGGAAGCCACGTTTCATTGATGCTTCAGAAATTGTCAACTGAAACACGTCAAGACGAGTATTTCAACCACGCTACTGGAGATGACTGCCGTTGTTGCAGTTGAAACGTTTGGAGACTATAACCACAGGAGACCACGGCAAAATCGGAAACCAATCAAAACGTTTAGAAAAATTCATTAAAATAATAGAAAAGATGAAGTTTCTCATCAGCAAGTCCGAAAGTTATAAATATGGAAATCTACCGTTAACAAGAAAATTTCTCTCGAGAAAAATATTATGTTGAATGGAGACTTGGACATACAATATTCAGATAGTTAATCATGCAATATACTCAATATACTTTTTAGGATCTAGGATATTGCTCGAAAACATTGTTTCAGATATGGGTTGTAGAACAAACAGAAGGATTGCCCAAAATATTTTGTTGTCAGCTGTACCGGCTTATACAGCTGATAGTCTCCACCGCAAGGAAATTTAGTCAACAGTGTTATCAAAATTCCATTCGAATTGGTTACATACTACGAGCGAATCCGATCAGTGCAAGCAAATCAATTATACACTGAAGTACCCCCTAGCAACCCATTATCTGTCACCCCTGAAATCCCATTAGTATTGCAAAGGATATTCTATCGAGAGGAGATGGACGGTCTGCAGTAATAAACATGTTACCGAGACACTGCAATCTACTTCAAATAAGTATTAGAAATTCGTCCAGGCGTATGGCCTTATATTACCAACGCCAGTGTGATAATTCCTGTAAACCCCTCACAAACTCTTGTCTGCATGTAAGTGGATAGTGTAAGGTGAAAATAGGTGTGAAATTCTTTGAAGATTACACTCGGAAATTTTCGAGTGATTTTCATAACTGTTCAGTAATTCCTTGACATTAATGTAATCAGTGAATTATAGCAAGTGTTTAATGAAATCAGAAAATAGGTAGGTATAGAAAGTGGATGATGTAAGAGTTATAAGGAAAACATGAAAGATAACGTTTTGAAATGTTCGGTTGAAAACAAGCGTGTATACAAGGAAGGGATAATACGTTCCACCACCCTACAGGCACATGGTTTTATTTTAATACATATATATTCAAAACCTATTTTCATATACAGTGAGGTCCTAAAGTAGGGGACATCGGGGTGGGTTCAATTCCTTCTCTTGTTTTTTCTTGTGTTCTTTTTCTGATTGGTCTTTGTTAGGTGTGTCAGCCCAAATTGCAGCTCGGCCACATTTGCGTCCTTTTCTAGTTCCCACTCGCCTCTCTGCTTTTGGTTAAGAACGTTAATCTTGTGGTGAAAAAATAGGTTCTGCATTCTCCTGATGGTCCAGGTGAATTTGTTTTATCAAATAGAATATTATCTGCAGGACTCAATTTTGGAGGTCAATTTAAATTCATGGTCAAGTT
The DNA here is from genome assembly GCF_000500325.1 of Leptinotarsa decemlineata. Taxonomy (NCBI): domain Eukaryota; kingdom Metazoa; phylum Arthropoda; class Insecta; order Coleoptera; family Chrysomelidae; genus Leptinotarsa; species Leptinotarsa decemlineata. The sequence goes on along the minus strand of NW_019292529.1, from coordinate 24,284 downwards.
TCCGGGAGAAGCTTCAGGGATCACATCATGTTTGGGTGAAGAAACGATTCCATTCGCAGTCTCTTGACCTTCAGCGCTAGGTATTTCTTCTTCCTTTTGTATGGATTCAGTATTTTGTGGATTTTGCCTATCAGTACAGCGGCTGGAAGGATTTCATCGTCACCAAAAATATGTTTCTTAAAAGGAAAAATTCCTCTGACCCTAGAGGTAATGCTTCTCTAGCAATGCTAGGGATGTCATAGATGATCATTGTCTTTCCTGTATGATTTCTCATCCACAAATCATTCGCGTTAATGATGAACATCTTCAGCGGTTCATACACTGATCAGTCTAATGGTTGCATTTCATGCGAAGAGTGAGGAGGTGAAGAAATCACTATAACACCATTTTCTTTGCAAAAACTGATGCCGTTGAAGGAGACTGGTGATTATCTAGGATGAGTAAGACAGGTAGGTCTTCCTTTTGAAATTCGTGCGTGCTTGACGAAATACTGCAAAAATATATAAATCTCACTTTCGGACATCCACCCTGATAGATTTGCCGCAAGCACGTGGGCATTGTTCACGAAGTGGTCTCGAGGAAAAAGAAACATCGGTGGAACTGAATTTCCGCTCGCGCTTATGGCAAAACAAAACGTAACCATAGTTCCTCTCTCCGCAGATGTGACATAACTAACTTGTTTTACACCCTGACTAGCTATTACTCGGTCCGGCTTTTGAACGGTAGTTATGCTTATCTCATCAACATTGTAAATATCCTGTGGTTCAAATTTGTAACGATCCAAAACTTCTTCTAGAAGCGAAAAAAAGCATTGACGTTAGTTTTTTTATAACTTGTTGCTCTGCTTGTGATGGACTGTTTTGAACCTTTGGTGTAGTAATGAATATTACTAGAGTTTTAATTCAACACAAAATTGTTATTTCAACACCTCGACACGTGTTTTGATCACCAAGAGGAAGATTAAACTTCTCCTCTTGAAGATGTTCACTTGGCGATCGAAACGCGTGTCGAGGTGTTGAAATAACGGTTTGGCATTGGGATATTCCCCTCAGCCAGGTTCGTTAGAGGAGTTACGTGGATGTATTATAACGGAATGTTATCAAATAACCCCAGATATGCTCCAAAACTTCAGACCACGTTTTGAGACGAACTTATAGTCATGTATGACAGTGAACGGAGAAAACTTCGAACATCTACTGTTAATAAATGTAGTTTGGATTGCTCTTAGTTAAATTTATGTACAATTTTAAAATTTTCAAGTTCATGCAATGTTCAATTTTTGTTCTTTTCTCGTGAATTGTTCATATGACCTTTCAAATACAATATGATAAGTTGGAATACGAAACAGTTGTTTTTCTCACAATAGGGCGCCTAACTGAAAAGTTAGTTAGCGAACACTCATATGTCCTAATTCCTTATGAAATTACCTTTTCAATGCTGTGTCACACTTAGTACGTCACCTATTCAAATTGTATGAGTGATCAAGGGGTGGGGAGGGAGGTATGACAGTTGAGGTTATGATAGAAAGATGTCCCCCTTGGATTACAAATCGACGTGTTCTTGCATTATGGTCACAACACATGTGTTTTGAGAAATTCGTTTTCGGTGCCGGGTCGAATCGAACTAAAATTACAAATTTCGCCCGTCATCTTGTTTTTTGCATCGACAAAAAAATCATAATTTCCGACCCTGAAAATCCCCACTTACTAATTTTGATTCGAATCAGACGATAATTACAACTTTCGTCCACAATTTTGGAGCCACCATATTGACATACAAGTCAAAATTTTTGACCCTGAAAACCACCACTTCATTCAATTTTGAATCAAATCGGACCATAATTGCAAATCTTTCCGCCATTTTCGAGCCGCCATTTTGTTTTTTCTATAGAAAAATTCCATAATGCATTGTCACCAAATTTATGTCAAATTTGCTTGCAAATGAAGTATTGTAGGGTTTTTCCTACAACTATTTAGTTCTGTATTGATTTTTATTTTTTGTATCATACATTCTTGTTAGGAAATTAACTTTTCATAACTCTATTATCGAGCAGTCGTACAAAATATCCATCTGCTTGGATTTTTCATGTTAATTGTTTTATTTTTATTTTTAATAACCATTTTTTGTATTATTCATCGCATATCATTGAAAGGCTCTCGTCTCTTCAAACGACCGTTTATTGTCGAAAAACATATGGATATTTAGAACGAAGCTACTTGGGATGTTTCATTGTAGGTACACATGGTTGAGGCTTTTATGTATTAAGACAAGGACCCAAGTGGTCGACACTTTTCGAATATATTTATGACCTCGACAATAATTGCCAGTGGTGATTTCTCAAGAGGTAATTTCGAACACATATTTTAGCCGTTGCATTCATTCGGTCCTGAGATGTCGACCGGGAACTAGTCCCAATTCTAATAATCACTTTCCCCGCCACGAGTTTACACTATTTTTCTGTTTGTTCATTTGTGGGTGTTTTAATAAATTTTGTCATTTGTGAACGCTGTGTCTGCCTGATTAATAATTCACCTATCACCAGTCCCGTCAGTATCATAATTTGGAATACATGGCAGAATTCTTTATGAAACTACCTTTTTGATGATGTGTCACCCTTACTTCTTTCCCTATTCAAATTGTTTGGGTGATTAATGGAAAAACAGATTTTAAAACAGAACAGATAGTTACAGAGGGAGGGAGAGGTATGACAGTTGAGATTATGATATATAGAAATATGTTTCCCTTGGATTACGAATCGACGTGCTTTTGCATTTTTTTCAGAAACCATGTGTTTTGAAGATATTCGACCTATTTCGTTTTCGGTGCCCCACCCTGTTATTATATTTCACAAATAACCGATATTTTGCCATAAAGTGTTTACGGGTTGGTGGTTGAATCTTCCTGAAATTTCGCTGTATTATATTACACAAATAACCGATATTTTGCAATACAGTATTTACCGGTTGGTGGTTGAATCTTACTGAAATTTTGCCATAATTTCTCACCTTGAACAACTGTTCTCGGTAACATTTTGATATGTCATGAACAGAAGGGATATACATTAGTTGGAAAGAAAATGGATTTCGCTTCACCGTCAGGGTCAATTATTTTTTCAAACACAAATTCATTTCTCATTATTCAGAGCACATTATTTAGATCTCTGAATGAAATTCAAAGATATATAGTACATCACACATCTTGTAACATCAATCCTGAGGCGCACTGTCTATGCAAGAAATTCATCCATATTTTTTTCATAGTACGTTTAGAGCTATCCAATCAAAATTAGCCTGACTGGTGATCTTCGTATTTCTTTTTTCAACCATCAAAATAAGCATGAGAGATCTCCTCAACTCTGTCAAGTTATTTGTGAGGAACATATACCTTTCCCTACATTTTTTGGTGTATTTCATAATTTAAACTTTTTTTCGTTGATCATTGTTTTTTATTTTGATATACATTAGTTGGAAAGAAAATGGATTTCGCTTCACCGTCAGGGTCAATTATTTTTTCAAACACAAATTCATTTCTCATTATTCAGAGCACAATTTTTAGATCTCTGAATGAAATTCAAAGATATATAGTACATCACACATCTTGTAACATCAATCCTAAGGCGCACTGTCTATGCAAGAAATTCATCCATATTTTTTTCATTGTACGTTTAGAGCTATCCAATCAAAATTAGCCTGACTGGTGATTTTCGTATTTCTTTTTTCAACCATCAAAATAAGCATGAGAGATCTCCTCAACTTTGTCAAGTTATTTGTGAGGAACATATACCTTTCCCTACATTTTTTAGTGCATTTCATAATTTAAACTTTTTTTCGTTGATCATTGTTTTTTATTTCTTGTTGAAGATCATCAAAAATTCATTGACGAGTGCAAATTGAAACTGCAATAAACAAATGAAAATTTGAAAATATGGCAATTTGAAATCAAATGTATAATTTCATCTATAACATAAGTATTGTAATCAGTTTAGACTTTATGCCCACGGACTATCTGAAATTGCGTAGTTCTTATTCATCTTCTGTGCTTTGATACGGTAAGGTGGATCGTAACCACTACATTTAGCTTTAATGCAGAAAACGTGTTCTTGTTCAGTGAGGACGTTAGCAGACCTTATCACGGAATTTGTAGGTGTACAACTGAATTCTTGACGACTCATTTCGATAAGACCTTGCCTAATTTGCATATTTTCGAGCGGGCTGTTAGAAGCTCAAAGTTTCTTGCTGGTTCAAGTTCAGAAATCTAAGTTCATATCTTGAGTTTCAAAGTTTGATGTTAGGCGATACTAACTAGTTTTGGGTAAATGGATACAACTGAAAGCTGAAGTGAGTAATATGACGTCAAGAAGTCTTCATTATACAGTGCAGTTCTTTAATGCCCCTCCCCATTTTATTTTTTGAACGGGTCAACTCGAAAAATTGAAATTTGGGATAATGAAATGAATGCATGAATACTCTATTTTGAAGTGAAATCGACAGAATAAACTTTCAAGATGGCGAACAATGATGTTCATTATCGTACTGACATTTTTTGTCGTTTTTATACAACATAAACAAAACATAACTTAACAAACCTTATTGGGTTGTTGGAATTGCCATATGGCAAATAAAAAGAATATTTCCAGAATTATCGATATTAATGTGCTTGTCTTCAGGAAATTATCAAATGTTTCGTCATTTAGTAGTAGATATTGACTTCATATTCTAGGAAGTATGAAGTATTCGTCAGGAGCTTCGAAACGATGTGTCACAAGACCCCCCTTTTCATTCTATTTTTTCCCTGATGGCGCCCAGTCGCCATTTTGAAAATTTCACCTATCAATTTCACTTCAAAATGAAGTATTCATGCAATAATTTCATTATCCTAAATTTAAATTTTTTGAGTTGACCCGTTCAAAAACTTGAAGGATGGGGGACATTAAAGAAATGCACTGTATATGTTGAGTGGGGATGTAAAGTGGAAGAGAGCTAATCGGTTCGGCTTGCCTGAGTGCATTGGCTGTTGTTGGTAGCATCATGTATGTTGTTCAATGCATTATTGCTTGATTGTTTCAAAAGTTAGTGCGTTTTCATGAGTCTTCTTTAAACTGTAATATCTCGGTGAATATTCATTGAATTCGATCGACATTAGCGCCACTTGAATCAGTACTCTTTCACCAATATAATACAATTCGATCAATTCCGACAGCATGAAAATTGCGTGCTTGGGATTAAATGAAGTTGACGGAGGCCATTTTTGCTTGGTCGTGATTGGGGAAGGTTTTATTGGTGAGAAATTTATCGAAGTGTATGTAAAGATGGTGGTCGGTTGACACGAGATTTGGGGAGTTTGGTGGGTGAGGCAGAACTTCGACCCCCAATTCGTTTAATTTTCGGACAGTGATTTCTAAAAAGTGCAGGCAGGCGTTGTCGTGGAGCAGGATCGGACCTGTTCTATTGACGGCTGCTACTGACGCAATTTTTGGTACATTTAATCGTTACAGTGGTCTTTTTTTGGTGCGTTTTCGTTTCTGGGAAGGTTATCAGTGTCCAACCACTATCCTGAACGTCTCCTGGAGGGGTTTCTTTTCGTCACACATGTTAATCCGGTTTAGGTTGCACAAAAGCAAAGAAGAACATACCTCGAAACGTGACAATTTATGTCGATCGTTCAAATCGTGGGGCACCCACTTTTCGACCTTTCCAATTCATTTTAAACTTAAACCATTCGGAACCATTCTGCTACCAGTCGTAGCAGACGCCCTGTTCTTCCGCCATCCATCCTATGTATCGTTTGTTATGGGCCAGTCTCCACCAGGGTCATTATATCCTCGTTCTGGATTACTATAGGTCGACTACTTCGGGTATCATCTTCGAGGCTGAAATCTCTGCAAACCAACGTCAATAGCCTAAAAAATCAACGTTATTTGATTTTTTAGGCTATTTCGACAGCGCTTTGGTTCAATTTGAATTTGTACACGAAAATTGCCGAAAAATCACTCAACGACATTATAAAATGATGAGCTGGAAAGAGGAAAAATATTAAAATTGTAAAAAAATGAACAGCATCAATGTATAAAGTAAAAAAAATCCTATCGATCAGTGTATATATATATATACTACGATACAGATGAATATTTATTCAGATATGGAGCTACAGACACACCTGACATCAAAACGAATGAAACTAATAAGAAAAGTCTGTGGAAAGAGAACGTAAAACCTGCCAAAATTTTAGGTCGATTCATTTTGCTGAAAAAACGCTTTCAAGCACCTAAATATACGACAAAAAATTTCCTATTATAAACTAGACCCATGCACGGCAACCGTGGACAATCATCCTCACGCCAAGACCAGTCTTCCTGTTGGGAGTTTTTGTAGCAATTTTTCAGGATTGTAGGAAAATGTTGCTCGTTGATGTTATTCATGAAAATCGTGCATTGAATGCATACTACTGCCATCTGTTTGATGAAGTGAAACTGGCTCATCAACAAAAGAGGCGAGACATGTCTTTCCAATTTTATAGATTCTTCCACGGATTTTAAATCATTTCATATCATATTAGACAATGGAAGTCCGACCTAATGAAATGCAGAGGAAATCGAAATTATGATTGAGGTGTCATTCGATTCGTAATTTCACACAAAATGATGGACGGTTAGGTCCGTTACATTTTTTACTAGTCAATAAAAGTAAATGTGAAAATCATTTTTTATAACAAATTATTCATTAAAGTAACGAATGAAGAACTTGGAAAAATACATATTTTTCCAGAATACAAAACAATTGTGAATACAATAATATTAAGGAGATCTCCAGCAATAATAAATCAATACCGCCAAAATACTCAATTATCTCATGAACAATGTATTTATTTATAAATGAAAATTTAAAAAAATCTGTTTTGGACAGATTTTCTAGCTCTCACTGTAGCTCTCATTGTTAAAAAAACGAACCAATTGTGATATTTGAAAATGAAACTGTTTGATGCATAATACTCATGACCCATTACTAGTTTTTTCACCAAGAATCTTTGCTAAAGGCTATAAACAAGTGCTCCAAGAAGGGAAAAATCCAGGGAAAAATTAAGTTATCAAAGTATCAGTTATCAAAAAAAGTTATCAAGATATTCGAGTAACACTTAATCACTTATACCAGAGTGAAGCATGCGAAAATATTCCAAAAGTGACAAAAAAAATCGCGCAGTTTCAAAGGATCATTTGATATTCGACGATATATTTAGAAGTGATAAGGTAATCGACCAACGGAGTTTTTGCATTAGGCAACGGAAACATATTCGGATTTGCAGATGACACTATCTTTTATAAAGCAGATAACTGGAATTCCCTGAAGATAAAAGTTGAAACAAAATTTTTCCCCATGAAATATTGGCTGGATAAGAAGCTTAAGCAACATCTGATGCTTCTGTGGTTTCAACGACGTTTATTCAACTGTATGTATTACTTTAGTTATTTCTTTTTGTGATTTGAATCTGAATAAACATTAGTATTATATTATTATCATTTGATGCGCGTCTCTCGACTCCTCATCACACTATTCATTCAACCGATTTGAATTAATTGATGCCGAACTAATTTTAACGTTTATAAATTATTTGGAAATTTTCAGAACAAAGCAAATATTTGTTGTACGATATAAATTGAAAATATTAGGTTGTTTCAAATATTTTGTCTGTTTTAAATGTATTTGTAGCTCCATATCTCATTAAATATGTATTCTACTGTGTCGTATATACCGATCGATAGAGAATTTTGTACTCTATACATTGACGAGTTCATTAAATTTTGGCCTCTTTTCAGCTTATTACTATATGATGTCGCTAAGCGAGTTTTGGTCAGTTTATCTCTACTAATTCAAATTGAACTAAAGCGCTCCGGAGATTTTAGTCTCCGAAATGAGCCTCGAACTGGTCGACCTACAGTAGTCCAGGATGAGGATTCAAGGAACCTAGTGGATACTTACCATCACAAACGGTACGAGGAATAGCGGAAGAACTGAGCGTCAGCTCCCATGCGGTATTTGAAGGTTTGAAATGTACTGGGAAGGTCAAAAGGTCAAAAGTTCGAAATGGATGCCGAAGAATTTGAACGATCGACAAAAATTGTCAAAATTCGAGGTCTGTTCTTCTTTGCTTTTGCGCCACCATAACGATTATTTTTTTAATCGGATCATCACGTGTTCAGAACAGAGGTTGGACACCAGTGAGCTACCCAAATACTTCCCAAGAGCAAAAATTCACCAAAAAAGACCATCGGTACTGTATGGTGGTCAGCGGCTGGTGAGCGTCGAAGATCTTCCCACCATACTGCCCAGAACTCTTGCCATTACAGTTCATAGCAGACTTATTGAAACGTACGAAACTTTTGAAGTAACCAATAATTTTTCACATGTTTTCAGTATTTTTGTCACGCATGAATTAAAAATAGATAAAATAGCACGAACATTGTTATGTTTTGTTTACTAGTAAATCAAATATCGAGCGTATTGAAAGTCGATTCCAGCAACAGTCGGAAGGATCTACTCGAAACGATAATACTTTTGAGGTATCGATAAGATTTTTGTTCTATACGCTAGATATCGTTATTCATGAATAAAATAGTTTTAGTCAAAGATGTCTATATTGATGTAACAAATCAACACCTCTTGATGGCAATTATTAGCGAGAAAAATCATAATTCAGGAAGCAAAATTGGTACACGTACAATTGAATACGTGGCAAATGGAATAACGTAAATGTCCCTTAGTACTAGGGTGAAAAAATGAACCTACGCACATATTTCCTGGTGTCGCAGTACACGTATTGTATCTAGTTTTTCAAGAAAAAGGCGATGATGATGTGGTTGCTTCTCTGTCGGCTCAACTTCTTACTGAAATGTTTCGTCACGTTACAGAAAAGATGAAAAGTGGTCTGAAATGTTGTGCGTGAATTCAATTCCGAAGGAAAGCAGTAAGAATACATTATAAATAAAAAATCAGGTAACTAGCATAGGTGAATATGTTACATGTCCATAATGAAAAAAATGACTCCTAAGCATATGGGTATCGAATTAGTAATCTGTTAAGTTACTACATCAAAAATGCGCATTGAACAGGCTCATGAAGAAGAAGATTGCATAAGTTACGGTATAATGATTTTAGCTACAGTTAATACGAAGTCAATTCGAATGGCATAAAAATTAAATAGGTAACGAACGTCAGCAGTTTCTTTGTATGCCATGGGCGACATAGTATAAATTTTTGTCTAACCATTATTTTCATGTGGGAGGTTTTATATGGTATNGGATTTCGAATACAGCTATCAGATTTACATTTTTTTCTAGAAATATATTTTTTTATTGAAGCCAACCCTGGATGTGGCATCTATTTCATGGTGAGCCCACCAACTGCCTATAATAAACGAATGCGTATACGAAATTTTGTGTCCCTGCTATTTACCGCTGAGGAGATCTCTCGTACGGAACCGATCCTGGCAGCAGCATCAGGTCACGTTTATGATTAACATGCATTGTCATCGGTTCTAAACCAGCATGCAAATTTTCAGGTCAATCGGATACCGGCAAGTGGGTCAAATTAAACTTGCAAGATTTGATAACATACATACAAGTCAAGTTAAATAAAATCTTTTAATTAATTAATGAACGTCAATATAATGTCCCCAGCTGACTAGAATAACACTGCTGTACGTCACTGAGAAAAAAAAAAGAGTTGTTAGAAAAGTAATTGAATGCGTCTTTTTGAATTCTAAAAAATGTGGTAGGTATCAACTTGCTTGGAGTGCAAGGGCGTTGGATTATATCCGACAGTACAGAATTCTTCACTGCATATTTTTTGGCAATACAACTGCCGGATTTGATTTTCAATTATTGGAACACACTTACAGACCGGTTTCGGGCTGATTGACCACTCTTCAGTGCAAGGTAGTGTCTGTCATCAACATGAAAGTCCATTATTTCCCATAATTGAAAATCGAATTCCTTTCAGAGTATCACTCCTCGAACTAGGCAGAAGCGAACAACAAACAGAATTTTCGTCAACGCGTCATTTGCCCGTAAACGAGGTAACCAACCGCATATCCAAAATTTGCCCAATTCCTCATATAGGAAGAAAACTTAACAAAATGAGTAGGCATACTTGGAGACTGGCTGTTAATCAAATTATCTGAAAGAACAATTCGTTCAGTCAGTCTGAAATTACCTACACTGTAGGATAATAGAATTAAACCTATCCGAAAATAACTACTCCCCTGGCTAATAACACCTGTCGAATTATATCCAACTTGTGTCAGCGCAGGATTCTTCACTGAAGTTATTCCTGCATATGCTGCTGGCGACAGAACCGCCGGTATTGATTTTCATTTATTTCAATACACTTGCAGACTGGTTTCGGGCTGTTTGACCACTCGTCAGTGCAAGGTAGTGTCTATCAGCCAGTCTCTAAGTATATCCATTTTTTTGTGATATTTATTTTCTTATACGAGGAAATGGTCATATTTTGGATATGATTACCTCGTTCACGGGCAGATGAGGCGTTGACAAATATGCTGTTCGATTCTGCCTAGTTCGAGAAGTGATACTCTGAAAGGAATTCGATTTTCAATTATGGGAAATAATCGACTCCATGTTTATGATAGACACTACCTTACACTGATGAGTGGTCAAACAACTCCAAACCGATCTGCAAGTTCAAATAATTGAAAATCAATTCCGGCAGTTGTATGGCTAACAGCGTATGCAGGAATAACTTCAATGAAGAATCCTGCACTAACACCTGTCGAATATAATCCAACGCCCTTCGTAGTATTAGCCAGGGAAGTAGTTGTTTTCTGATAGGTGTCAGTCCATTAACCTACAATGTAGGTAATTTGAGACTGACCTGAACGAACTGTTCTTTCAGATAATTTGATTTACAACCAGTCTCCAAGTATGTCCACTCATTTTTTGAACTAATATTGGAACCTACACTAAATCAACTTAATGATAAAGTACCTATGCTTTTTGTAGAAAAAATATCCTAATATTTGAACTGGTCAAACTGCAGTATATTACGGATGCACGGAACAAGAACTGTGAATTTTCAATAAATAATTGAAACAATTGTGATGATAGATTAAATAATCATATAATATAATTAATTCAGTTCATTCGATATCGCTGAATGATTCATATTCACTTATGTTTCAAAAATCGGAACGAATTTTTGGTAATAAAAACTACTGCTAGGATATTGGAACATACGTCACCGTACCACATGTGAATCATATTTAAATGTATAATGGAGTTTTCGTTGTCATTCGGTAGGAAAGGAAATTTAACTGTCAACGACACTCAAAAATCACAATTTATAACTAGGCATATGTAAAAATTGATGGAAAACCAACTGAAATGAATAGCATACACTATTTAGAAATGATATGTTTGAAAATACTAGTTATTGCCTGCGGCCTCGCTCGAGTAGAAGTTTCGTCACAGATCATTTTAAACGAATAGTTACATATTTTTTTAATAATCCAAAACTTCAGGTTTCCAACTTCAAACCTGATAAAATTCAATACAATCTTTGAACCCCTATTTTTCCTCTTGGGGGTGAAAACTTCTGATTCCTTTTCTTGGTGTTTATTGACGCTATACAACGCTGCATATTTCAAGATTCTAGCTTCAGTAGCTTCGGCTGTACGTTAATATAAGTGTGTCAGTCAATCAATAGGTGCCCACTTATACAATATTGAATAGCATCAGCAAAAAAAACTGAAAGGATCAGAATGAAAAACAGTGGTAATCCTACTAATCCAACTCTCACTAATATTATAAATACGTGAGGATGAATGAATGTAATGTATGTATTTACGTTTTTTACCTTTTCACGCCTAAACAGCTCAACCGATTCAAATGTAAGTTGGTATATAGATAGATCATGACCTGCAATAACACATAGGGTAGGATCCCACGGTAACGCAGGTAAAACAGCGGAGAACCTATTGATTGACTGACACACTTACATCAACGTACAGCAGGAGCTACTGAATCTAGAATCTTGAAATATGCAGGTATGTTTATTGTATAGCGTGAATTAGCATCGGGAAAGGGAATCAAGAATGTACAACCCCAAAAGTAAAAAAATAGGGGGTCAAAGATAGCATTGAATTTCGTCAGTTTTGAAGTTCGATACCCCCGTGCATCGTCCCCCGTCGTCTTACAGTAGACGTGACGCGTAATGGCGAACTGCGTTACGTCAAGTTAATCTTATCGTGTTGACTATTAAATTATTCTTCCGAATTACTTTGTGTATAAGACAAAGTTTATCTATATTATATACTCAAAACGACAAATGTATCAATTTTTCATAAGAATTTGACAAATATTCTACAATGTGCATTGTGAAATAAGTATTCAATTCAATTGTATTTATGTCTCAGTATTTTGCATATGGTGGCTACCACATGAGAGGTAGATATATGCTATTGCATATTCATGATGATGAACAATCTTACGGTACAGTATCTTCATGTAACTCCAATGGTATAGGCAGCGCACACACGCACGCAGCTCCCAGGGGGCAAGAATTTTTCCGACTTATTTAATACTCATCGATTATCACCAAAATCACACGAAACCTTCGTAAATTGTAGCCTATATGTTATTCTGATGTATAAGCTGTATTTATGTAAAGTTTCATCTAAATTCTATCGTTTAGGCGTGAAAGGGCCACAAACATACATACATTTATCAGTCTTTACAAACTTCCACATTTATAACGTCAGTAAATATGTTAATGATGATGAATTTTTTTCATTGCAAAGAATTTCCAGACTGGTATTTTTATCTATGAGTTTTCATTGTATTTGAAAGCAGTATCAGAATTCAAGAAACCAGAAATCACTACATTGTAGTTCTTTTGCACTTCACTTATGAGATACTTCGAGTTACGTGTACTGATTCCAAATAATTAATCTATTGGAAAATTCAAATAACTCGGACTCCTTTATTAAAAGCTATGAAGTTTTCAAATGTAGCAAAAATTTTATTGTGTCAGTTTTTTTACCCTCTAGTTTTCTTTTAACAAGTGGAGAAGAATCTATCTGTTACCTGTTAAGGTTATTTATTTTCATGTGATCAATCATTTATGATTCGAAAAATTTGGCCCCAAAGTTGAATTTATGATTGTTGTATGGAATCTGCGAAATTGTATTTACAACACAAAAAAACTGATGATGTATTAGGTTGTCGAAAGTTTTGTCTGTTTTTATGAGTATACTGTAAACTGTAATATCTCATTGAATGCCTATTCAATTCAATCGAAATGAGCGCTCTTTCAATCAGTGCACTTTTGTCAACGTAAGAAAAGTCGAACAATACCGTTAGTGTAAAAATTGTGTGCTTGGTATTCGAAGAAGTCTATGAATGTCGTCTACGCTTGGTCCTGGTTAGGGTAGCTTTTACCGTTAAGAAAGTTGTCATAGTGCTTGAAAAGATAGTAGTCGGTTGGCAAGAGGTCTGAGAAGTATGGTGGGTGAGGCAGAACTTTGACGCTCAATTTTCGAACGGTGATTTGTGGAACATGCGGACGGGCGTTGTCGTGGAGCAGGATCGGACACCATTTGTAGACCAGTTCCGGCTGCTGCTGACGCAATTTTTGATACATTTCGTCAAATTTCTCGCAATAGGACTCTGCTGTGATCATTTGGTCCGATTATAGCCGCTGATCACCATACAGTAACCTTGGTCTTTTTTTGGTGGGTTCTCGCCTTTGGGAAGGCGGAGGGTGACTCATCGGTATCCAACCGAACCACTGATCTGAATGTTTCCTGTTGTCATATAGGTTCCAGTTTTCATGGCACGTGTCCATTCGATCCAAAAAAGGATCGTTTTGGTTGAGCAAAAGCAAAGAAGAACAGAGCTTGAAAAGTGAAAATTTCTGTTGATCGTGGGGCATGCACTTTTTGAGTTTTTTAACCTTTTAAATACGTTTTCAACTATCCAAAAAGGGCATGGGAGCTGACGCCCAGTTTTTCCGTCATCCCACCCACCATTTGTGATGGATCAGTCTCCACCAGGATCCTCAAATCCCCGTTCTGGATTACTGTAGGTTGACCACTTTGGGGTTCATTTTCGAGGCTAAAATCGTCGGAAAGAAATTTCGCAAACCAACGTTTCATTAACACTATCAATGCCAAATGAATGTTTAATTTTTTGGGCTGTTTCGGCAGCTCAACTACATCATAGTAACAAGCTGAAAAGAGGCAAAATATTAAAATTTGGAAATAATATACAGCACCAATAAATATAGTAAGAAATTCATATCGATCGGTATATACCGCGAAACAGTTGACATTGAAACTCACAGCAATTTTCAAACAACCTGATACAAACACTCCAAAATTTTCCACCCGCAGGATAGATAGAAAATGTTTTAATTGCAACAATCACTTTCAGAAAATTTGTTAAATTTGGTTATATTATACCCAATACTATACCCAATCTGAGCTTTGTAACTGAAAAAAAAATGTTGGCTCTAGGCAAACCAACATACAGTGTGTTCAATGTAGAAGAGCAAATTTTGAAAATGGAATATTTAAAAAAAATTACTCGTATTGATAAGTTTTCATTTATCTTGTTAGGTAACCGGATGTACTACTGATACTATTCATAAATTGAAGCCATCTAAACATTGTTTTCTCTGATGAGTGGTTGTATGAGTTACCATTCTGGAATTGGAAAGAATTGAACATATTTGTAGCCTCCGGTCATTTTGAAAATATTCAATTTGTTTTAAAGTTCATTTAATCAGTTGTATTTAAGTCGTTCTCCAATTCCTTTTAATTATCCACTCACTTGATTCGTATCAAATTTCTACTGATGAGTTGGAGCAACTAGTGATCAGAATGCATTCTAAAACCATTAAGAGACGACAATGACTCGGAAGTTTTTTATTCAATTTATGTAGGGAAATAAAAGAGTTTAAAGAGTTGCAATTTGAAGATATTTAGTGCTGCATAATTTAAATACTAATGTACTTTCTATTCGCGATAAAGAAGTGCAGTCCCATTAAATGCATTTGGACTATTCAAACGGAAGTGATAAATGAGTTTTTACTACTCCCGCGTCTTTTTATTTAATTACTTTTGCCTTGCTCCGGCTGCGCTTTGTATTCTGTGAATATTATCTGCCTGTTCAAGCCAAGTGCTGAAATGCCAAATCAACGAGAAATGTTCAGAATGATTTTCAAAGTAGCGGAGATGAGAACGCCAAGAAAAAACATGTTTTTTTAGTTTCTCTAGTCGGGGGAATTATTCCTACGTGTAAGTTAGAGACACTGGAAAGTTCCTTAATAAATGGTGTAGTTGTTAATTACTTTAGGGGAGTAGATTACTACGTTGCCAAAGATGAACAATGTACAAAGAATAATATATTTTTTATTCATATTACGGCCAATGATGAAGTAATTAGTTTTCGAAATTGATGAGCGGAGTGAAATGAAATAAACAAAGTTGCTCCTTTTGCGTGACTCAGTTATAAAAAATCCCCATTCAAAATAAGAATTTGATCAGTCCAGTAACAATAGCAAAATACGAAACTGAACATAAAGGTAGTTCTTATAACTACGTATTCAATTCAGGTTCACACAATCCGAAACTGGAAACTGATAAGTCTGGAATTCGTGAAACAATCTACTATTAGTTCGAGGAGTCATAAAATAAATTACATGTCATCAGACCTCTGAATGTTTTCTTACGTCTGGAAATAGCACAGTGTGGCTTAAGTAAAAATGAAAGTTTACCTACTACATTGTATTCTTTCTTAGTTGAATAGGACCAGATTTCATTTTTTCAATGATTCATCATAAATTATCATTTTTTTCCAAAATTTGGAGATATTGAAAAGAAATAATTTTTATCATGATAGGCTTTGACTTTGATGTTTCTAAATTTGACTTTCAATTTGTTACACTCAATGAGATTTTGTTATTAGCGAGTTTTGTTCGTTTGAAAAGCCAATGAAAAAATACGGACACAGAATCCACAATCAAAATTTGTGATGCACTATTTGGAACCTTTAGTGTAATGATGAATATTACTGGAGTTGTTTCCCAACACCAAATCGTTATTTTTAACACCTCGACACGTGTTTTTATCACCAAGTGATCATCTTCAAGAGGAAGATTGAACTGGAAAAACTTGCAAGGCTAACCCTATTTATCTATACAGGTGTACCACACCTTCGGTGTCTTACATTATTTCAACAATTTTCCTTATCTATCAATTTCACAATATATCCTTATGTAATAGTTAGTTGAATCAAATATTTAAAAGTTATAGCTATATATAAAACCATTTTCAAGCTATATAAAAGTTAATTTCACAATATTGCCTATCTACTTGTTCTAAATTCATTTTTACAATGTGTCCTTATGTAATAGTAAATCTAATAATATAATTTCAACAAGCTATATAGTATGTATGCTATTTGGTATTGGTTCGTCATCGTTATTCATAATATTATTATGTTTACTTATTTCTACACTCTCATAGGCATCTAGATGCCTGTCATTGTTAACGTGTTTGACTAATCTCAATGAACTGGAGTCTGTGGAATGGTTTTGTTGCAAAATATGATGGGCGACTCCTGATTTTTCAGGTCTTCTATATTTTGAGTGTGCTAACTGTTCCTTATATCTTACTTCAATACTTACATTCAATTTCGTAAATTCCAGACTTTTCAGAATTCTCGACTTTGTCTTTTGGACTTCCCAAAAGGTTCTGTAGTGTATGCCTTGTTTTAAAAACCACCTTCATACCTAGTTCCTTGAAAATCTTCCCAAAGTTCTTCGTGTATTGGTGGTATGGAATTGAGATATATTTATCTTGGTTTTTGTCCTTTCTGAAAGTCGAGATTTCGTTCATTCCTTACCTAAACTTCTTCTTCCTTATTATGTCATCTGTCATCTACAATACCGCTCGAAAAACCGTTAGTGGCTGCTATTTGCTGTATTGTACGTTTTTCTTTTGTGAACCTCTCATGTGTTAGAGGAAAAGTCAAAATACGATGCACTAAAAAATTCGACCCAGCACGTTTGTGCTGTCCACAGTGATGTGAACTGTCAGAAATATACCTGTACATGCTTGTTTATTCTCTAAATATATCGTATTCTAACCCTCCATATTGTCTCCTCATTATCGAAACGTCAAGAAATGGTAGTTTTCCTTTATTTTCCAACTCATTAGTGAATTTTATTGATGGACATCTATTGTTTAAAAAGGAAGCAAAGTTTTCAATATTCGATTTTTTGATATCGAATATCGTGAAAATATCATCCACATACCCCAGCCATATCTGCACGTCGTCTTGAGTTTGTTCAGGTTGGAGCCCAGCTCCCTTATCCTTTTGGCTGATTTTTGTCGAAGAAGGTTATATTCTAGGAAAGTATTTCGACTTTTCTTTTGGTTTCTATTTCGAATCTGTTCCTGAACAGGTCTGCCAGGTAGGGGGACATGGGTAAGCACCCATGGCCTTTATTTCCTGTTGTTCATAAAAGCAACCTTCTAGCTGAAACCGATTTTGTTTCATACATAAATTAGTAAGAGGAACGAATTCATCGATTTCGTTATTATTGAAATTGTGTGGAATTGGGACTCTAGAAAATAAGTAACTAACATGAAACAAAACTAAAATCTCACCTTCTTGCAGAACGATGTTTTTTGTATGTTGTATGAACTCTAAAGAATTTTTTATACTAAAACCTGGTTCCGCAATAGACAAGGTTTCAGATTCCTTAGTGAGCCAATTTGCTATTTGGTAGGTAGGAGCTCCAACAGCTGAGACGATGAAGGGCATTGATTTTCCCCATTATGTGGATTTTTGAGACACAATATAGTTTCGACACTGTTGGGTTGGAAACTTGTGGGTTTCGTTCCAGTTGAGGAGGTCTTTTACTTTGGCAATCATTTTTGGTAACGGGTTCCTGGACAATTTCGCATACGGTCCCTTAGTAATGAAAGTATTGACCCTTCGTAGTAGTCCAATTTATCCAGAATTACTACTTTGTTACCTCTGTCGGCTTTCAAAGCCGATCAGCGAGGTCTACAGACTTGAGTGTTATGGATACATTTTTATGAGGTACACTGAAAAAAAGAGTTTATGGTCAGAGGGAATATCAAAATATTCAGGACCATCAACACAGCATCGTTATAGAGTTCAGAAGATTGAGTAGGAGGAAATTAATCGTGCAGTGAATAATATTCGAAGAAGGGCACAGTTCTATTATCATGAACAAGGCCAGTCTTTTGAGCATTTGCTGTGATTTACTTTTGTCTTTACATTTCAGTTACTTATTGTTATTTGTTCATAGTTCTATTTTCATTGAAAAGGACACAATGTCTAATTTATGGCTTTCTACTTTTCCATCTTTATACAAGGAAATGTGGAAATCTTCTTAAGAAAGAAAGAAATCAATCACTTCAAAATAATTAACTCCATACAAAGACGTGTAGACCATGCAGCGGAGTAACTTACAGACACAAACTGGAAGAGAAGCACTCTCCGAATAACTACTTTCATATAAACATAGAATTACATTGAAGAAAAATACTGGTTAGCCAAAGGTAAGATCATCCAAACTGGTGATAGGTTTCTCCATTCAGAATTCCGTCAAATAAATGAGGACCCAGAATTCATGGACACAGTGTCTAATTTACCTCATAAACACCTCATTTATCAAATTTTGATTGTTGATTCTGTCTCCGTGTTTTTTCATTGACTTTTTAAATGAACCAAACTTGGTGAGATTTTTATAAAAAATTTGAACATAGTTCGATGTAGTTGTCGTCTTTCGGGATACAAGTTTAAATACATTTCCGAAGCCCTAACACTGTTTCTATCGTATTTGTAATACATTTGTATCATATTTCTCTTTCATTCGTGAAAGCCATTATTCGCCAAAAATTCAATGACTCCTATAATAACAAAATATCATTGAGTGTAACAAATTGAAAGTCAAATTTTGAAACATGAAAGTCAAAGCCTATTATGATAAGAATACATTTTTTTCAATATCTTCAATTTTTTGAAGACGAATGATAACTTGTGATACATCATTGAAAAGATAAAATCTGGTTCTATTCAAGACAGAAATAATAAAATATTGCCAAAAAAATCAAGAAAAAATATGAATCTTCATTTACAATTCTCATGGAATTGCGGAAGAACAAGATTATGAATTTGTTTTTGGAAAATGTATTTTTTGGATATTTTTCAAAATTAGTTTTCAGAATTAGTTGATATAAATCGTCCTATCTTTGGACACAATATTCAATATGGAAGAAATTCAATTGTCATCAACCATCACGTTAATATAAAACGGTACTCAAAATTGCATGCGTTATATACTGAAAATGGCGAAAGTCCTCACTCTAGGCCAAAAAAATTTATTTATAATACAATGTAGCGGCCATGAGAAAAAATAAAGTTGATGATGGTGGCCGGAAGGCGAAACGTTGGCTGCTTTATGTTGCAGGAAAAATGTGGCAATGTGGATGTTCAATTTCGAATCCTTCGAAAAATAAAGCCAGAAAAAAATAACAACCATTTTCCGAAATCTTGGTTTTTTCCGGATATCTCCGGATATACTCAAAATTTCAGTACTTTCTCAACGGCATATTGTTAGTCAGGTAAATGCGCAAGTGATTGCCCCAATTTAATTATCTTCGATCGAATTTGAAAAACCCTGTAGCGATAAGTTTGGAATATTAATTGAAAGCAATATATTTTCAGAAGAAATTGATTCCTGGGAAAAAATGTTTTGGCTTTCTGTTTTTCCATTTTCATACAAAAAATGTGGAAATCTTCCAAAGAAAAAAAGAAAGCAATCAGTTTAAAATAATTACTACATACAAAAATTTGTAAATCATGCAGAAAAGTAACTTTCAGATACAAACTGGAAGAGATGCCCTCTCAGAATAGCTACTTTCATATAAACTTTTATATGAATGCTGAATTATACAAAAATTCTTATTCAATTTGTATTCCAAACATTCGATATCATCCACAGGATTGCTACACAATAAGATGTATGAAAGAGGAACACTGTCATCCTCACTGGTGAACATCCAATGTCGCCTCTTCAGTAACAAATCTGAACAACATTATAAGCTGAAGCACTCAATCCATTCATTGAAAGATTCCCACATTTTTTGTGTAGAAATTGAGGAGTTCAAATCCAAAACTTTTCTTTTTCAATAGGGTTATTTTTTGATGTCGTCAATTCATTTTGTGAAAGGTGCGTAGACAACAATATTACAATTTTTTTGGATTGGAAAAAGTGGTTCTGTTGAAACTATTCACGAGAAGAAGTTCCAATCTTTCCATACGTTTCTTTCTCCCTCATGTAATCAACAATCAATCAATAGACTGAGCCGTGATTTTTCGGAGAGCGATATATTCCAAAAGTACTCCGTAAACTATTGCTATCTATCGTTTCGAAGTCAATATATATCAAATTACAATTTTTAGGAACCCTAATCATTAAATGAAAAGTGATCTAAATTTTATATGAATATATTATCGCACAGATATCGTTTGCAGACCGGTTTAATGTCTCAAGGAAATATTTGTTTTTGGAAATATCTGGGAAAGTGTACTCATGAATAAATATTAAAACGATACCTCTTCAATGTCTCAAGAAAATATTTGTTTTTAGAAATATTTGCGATACTTTTTCAAAAAGACATGTTTATTCTACATACTTTTCAATCCATATGAAGCTATAATCTCCCCATATAGAGATAAGTTTTTCCTGGGACATAAAGATAATTGTATTCCGAGAAAAACCCGCAATTAAATCCACCCGATCTTGATAAGGTTAATTGAATTTATTTCTCATCAAAGAAACCAAAAGTCCATGGCAACCGGAGTGAAAACAGGAATAATGACTTTATTTGGTGAAACAAAAAGATTGAATCATTCACGAAACGATTCTATCAGGCACTGAAAGAAGAACGATGTGAACCGAATCACGTTTTCATAATTACAGGGAATGGGAACGATATACAGCTGCATGATGGTATTAGATATGGAGAATAGAACAAAGTGTATAATCATAGAATGATTTATGGAGATGAAACGATAATGTTAGATTTTTGTTGCATTTTGCTGATAGGGGAGCATTTTTGTATTTATTAAGTAATGAGCATTTGAATGGAAACTATGTCAGAAAAATATATTTTCATTCCACGAAAAATAATATATGAAACGCTACATGTTCTATTTACTCAAAGAGAACATATAGAAACGGATAATTTCAGAAAACTGTAACACACCATGAACGCATTCTCTTGATGGAGTGAAAATTGAGGAAAAATTATAATGAAGGGATGTTGAAGTTTATTCTTCAATAATTATGATTCTATTTCATTTCCCTTCATTTATTTCTGATGTTTCTTGATTTATTTGAAATTCATTTTCTTGGTTTGGGTAATATTTCACCTGATATATTCATTTGTATTGATTCCTTTGAATTGAATAATGTGTTTATTAATTTCAAATTAATTTTTGTTGATTATACAAATGAACGAATTCATTTAGGGAGACTAAAACACCCAAATATCTGTCTACTAAGAATATTGTGTGTAAATGAATGAGATTTATTGTTTCAAGCAGAAATCGTACGTCAATCGAAAATGAAATCTAGAGGCCAGATTCGATCAGACTTGCTTAGAGAAAAAATAATGGCGTTTCACTTCCATCTTTGAAATGATTCATCGCAAATCTTGCACAGGCAAAAATAAAAAATTCTGTTGAACAGCAAAAAATACATTTTGAGGCATTGAGGAGGCACTATGTTTTATAAAAATGTTTAAGTTTATTTCAAAGATTTTTTTTCTGATTGATCCTGCCGTTACTTGATGAAGATCCATAGTAATTTCAAAAAATACTACACCTCACAATTTGATCTCCACAAACTTTATTTGAAAAAATATCACAACATGTTTCGCTAGCACAGTAGCTTTCTCAAGTGTATGAATACTTCAAATTGTTCTTACATTAACATTTATATACTACAGGTAACCATAATTGAGACTACCCCGAAAAAAATTACCTAAACCTCAACCTAAGGTACCTGTTGAATTATGATTACCTAAAGCATATTACTATATTACCTCTTTCTCGGATTTTACGAAAACAAGTTCAATAATGGCGATCTATTCAAATCCAGTTGGTCATTCATTAGAATGTTCGAATTTTTAAGTTTATTAATTTCCATTGCTTGTACCCCTGATTTCTCGAATCTGGATGTCTTGTCTCATTATGTTTTACTAACTTTTCCAACGTATTACTTGTTCTATATGCAATTTTAATATCTCGTTTCCTCAAAAATGAAGCCATTTTTTCCGTTGGTTGTCCAAAATACATTGAAGCTCTATAATTTTGATTATCTACCTCATCAATAGGAAAAACGTTCCGAATCGCTTTTGCGTAGACTTTCTTGGCAAGTATTTTGTTAAGTAATTCGGCTTTGAACCCATTGTTAACAGCAATTTGCTTGATGATATTAAGTTTTCTATTGAAATTATCTATTGAAAGAGAAACATTGACTAATCTGTGAATCATGCTATATCTGATATAATAGCATAATTGATATAATAGCATGAATCACGCTATTATTATATCAAAGATATGATAGTTCCGATTTACGACCTTCATGAATGTTTTCTCTTAAATATTAGCACGTTTCAAAATATATTTTTTCACATTCCAAATTTGAAAATATTTTCACCCGTCATCTGCACATCGACACATGATTTAGCCATTTCAAACAATGTTTTCATTAAAATTCAACACATCCCAAATCTCCTGTGAATGATACGATACTCTGCCGAGAAATAAAAGCAATGCATTCGTTTCCATCAGAGCATAAAAGCTGTTCCTTGTATTTTTCATAAGACAATTTATCTGAGAGTAAGTCGTGAAAAATTTAAGGTTGTTTTTACCCTTTACGTCTTGGTTGTGACAGCGATTCTTTCAACTTCTCATTTCGACACTGACGTATGAGAGAAAAAATTTAACAAATGGGGATGCTCTTTGTTCTACTATGTTCCACACACTGATTAATTTGAAAAGTTTGAAGATTATTGCAGATTATATATTATCATTTGTGGAAGTTGATAAGGAATAATCGTGTGACATATGCTTTTAGAATTTTCCTTGATATTTCAGGGTTCTCATTTTTCCACATTCTGAAAAACAAAAATCTGAATCAAGATCGAATCTGCTCAAGGGTAATGAGGAGCAAACTGAAAAATTCACCCCGAAAAGTTACTGCGCAATAAAAATCTTGGAAGAGTCTAATTAGTCAGTACCTTATCGAATTTATAAATTTTGCTTGTAATGAAATATTCAAATCATTTATTTTATTTATAAGTAAAATTACTGACTGAGGAGGAGTCTTTCATGCATTTTCCAGCCGCGTCTCTCAAAAACTACCGAACTGATTTTCATACAGTTTTGACCAATGGAAGAAGTGATTGAAGAGGGAATTGGATGAAATATGAGGATGTTATCCGTGTGATGTCGGAGCGGAAGTGCTCTCTTTCGACATTTTTTAGAAAACGCTACTCAATCCTTTTGAGATATAAGAAGAATTACACCAGATATATTTTTATAGGTATGTTTATGAAGAAGTCACCGATGGCAGATGTCTATCTATTAAGGGTGACTGACTATATCATTTCAATTTTTGAAATAATGGTTAGATATAATATGGCATATCCTCAAATATTTGGAAGGCTTCAACATCTTGAGCGATCATCAATATGGTTTTCGGACACAAAGTTCAACAGGCGACCTTCTATCGTATGTCACCCATATTTGGGATAACCCAATCGAGAAACATGGAGAGTCAAGAGCTGTTGCGCTTGATATTTCTAAGGCCTTTGGAATCCATATTGTCTCCAACCCTCTTTTTATTGTATATCAACGACTTATTGGAAAAAAACAAGAATTCAATATATTGCTTTGCTGACAACACACTTGTCTTCACCGGCTGCAGAAGGTTGAAGTAATTGAGAATTGGGATGAAAATAAATAGGTTCAATTCAATACCACAAAAACCCAGGCATCGGTTTTCTCCAAGAAGATAAATGTCTCCGAACCGGATATAATAATGTCAGGTCAGACAATTCCGATTTCTGCTTCGATAAGTTTGTTGGGAATCAAAATGGTTACCAATACAATATGGCTTGGCTCAATCATGTCGCTGTTATTGCAAAGGCTGCTTTTCAAAAAC
>NW_019292528.1:0-50832 GCF_000500325.1 Leptinotarsa decemlineata | reverse complement strand
CAGGCTTGCCACCCGACCCTGGATCTTTGCCTTCACGCTTAACAGGTGCGGGTTCCAGGTGAGCCTACGGTCTATAATAAGACCTAGGTACTTGACCCGCGTTTGCCAATCAATCTCCCTTCCAGAGATTCTCACTTTCATGGCCGGAGAAGCTATCGTTCTTCCCATGGTTATTGCCTGAGTTTTATCCGGATTCACTCGGATCTTCCACTCGAGGTACCAGCGCTCGAGGTCGCCCAATGCACGTTGCATATAAACGATCCCGAGCTCCCGACCCATGGAAGATGAGAGGAGAGCCGTGTCATCGGCATATAGAGATATATTCACACGCTTAGACCTCGGGAGGTCACTGGTGTAAATTGAGTATAGCGTGGGAGAGAAGACGGCCCCCTGTGGCACTGGAGCGAGGATATCTCTGTTGTCAGACTGAAATTTTATGTCTTTCAGGAAAGACCCAATCCATCGGATCAGGTCCAGAGGCAGGTCGAAGGCGACTAGTTAGGTAGAACATTTCGGTCCTCAACTTCTTCGTTGAGTATTTGCGGAACGACTCTTTCAGCCAGCTTAGCCGCCAACGAGAGCAGACTGATCGGGAAATAATTCTGCGGGAACAGTAGGTTCTGACCCTGTTTTGAGATCATGACAAGGATCGCAAGCTTCCACCTTCTGGGAATGTATCTGCGGGCCAACGAACTGTTGATAATCTGTAATAGATTTTCAACAAACTTTTCAGGAAGCCTCATCAAACACTTATTGGTTATTGAATCGACCCTCGGAACTTTCTTGGCCTTTGCGGCCCTGATATAACCCTTCAGCTCTTCCACAGAAGCTGGGTGGATGTTATCATCGTCATCCTCCTTGAGTCTTGCTGGACTAATCTGTTTTTAAAAGGTAAGCCTGAAGTAACAAGAGCGATATCTTCTTCCTCGACGAAGATGCCATCTCTGAAATCGACAGGAAACTCAATCCTCGAATATCAAAGATAAACGAGGCTCCCCAAGGCAGTCTGTTGCAAAGCCAAGCTTTGGCATCGATCTCCAACGAGATTCGTCCTGCTTTCACTGCAGCGCAACTAGTTGGAAAACAGAGATCAAACACGACGCATAAAAATATATGGCCTTCTGTGCTTCAGTAAGTTCTAGATTCTACAAACATAGCCATATTTACTGGGGCGTGATGTCATTCGCTCTGATTGGCGATCCAGCTTACATGGACGATTGCAATATTTTATACCTTTATTTCATAGAAAATTGTAACAATTTGAATATTTTTAATAAAACTGGTTCATTCGCCGAATTTTCAATACTGTTACATTTTTCCCCGTGGGTTCACCAATAATTGACTACATTAAATAATCATACCCAACTTTATTTCACTTTGAATACAACAAACACTTCAATTAAAAATTTAACTATTATTTGAATGTCTATTGCCTTACTAAATCACTTCGCGTACCGCACTGTAGCTTCCACTTGACTGTGTCGATATGCTCGAAGCTAGCCTTTAAATATCGTAAAAGAATGTCGTAGAAATTTCGCCGAAGTTCTGTCGAAGTCGATAGCATTATTCGCGCTGCTTCTTGAGTGGCGGGGAATCATCGTATATTCGCGCGCTTTTAGCTACGTCTCCATTGGTTTATGGCTACCAGTGGCGGCCGGCGTTATTTTCCTTCGGGCATAATTTTACTTCCCTGAGGTTATTCGCCCCGAACAAAATTCCAAGAGGGGACATCACGACCATGTGAGGACTGAGCCTCTCTATGTGGTCGACTTTATGCTTGCTTCTGGGTGATAATTGAATTCTGTACACCAGATCGTTTATCTTTTCAGTTACCAAGTAAGGTCCTTGTCATGGTCTCTGCAACTTGGGACACAAACCTTTCCGACGTTGGGGTTGGTTGAGCCACACTGCATCGCCCTCCTTGAAGCTCTCTGGGAGCGACTTTTTGTCAAATCTTATCTTCATCCTGTCGCTGAAAAGCTGTAATTTGCAAAGCAAATTCGTGTACAATTTCCAGTGTCTTCCTCAGGTCATTCACATACTCTGAAAGAGGTACCTCTTGAGATTCATCGAAAGGACTGCCACACAATACATCTATCGGAAGCTTCAGTTCCCTACCAGTTAACAATATGGATGGTGTATAACCTGTCGCGTCAGGTTGGGAGGTCTTGTATGCCAACAGAAAAAGAGGAACCAATTGTTCGTAGGGGTGCGACAGCTGGTTAACGGAAAAACAGATTTTAAACAGATTTTTTAAACAGATTATCAACACAAAGTAGCAGCTTATAATAGCATGATTTACAGATTAGTCAATGTTCCTCTTTTAATAGATAATTTCAATAAAGAACTTAATATCATCAAGCAAATTGCAGTAAATAATGGGTTTGAAGCCGAAGACAAAAAAGTCTACGCAAAGGCGATTCGAGACGTTTTTCCTACTGATAAGGTTGATAATCAAAATTATAGAGCTTTAACGTATTGTAACAAATCTGAAGCCGGCCCTGACCGATATCTCAGCCAGCAAACACATGACTCATCGCGAACCGCTGCGAAAAGTATAGATATGTGCCGAAATGACTAGAGATATCTGGAGTGATTGTTGCCGATATAAAAACCGGCTTCCCGTCCCGAGAGATCAGTCTGTATCTAGAAAGTGAATCGTGCGTTTAAAATAAAGAATTCGAACAGTGAAGATAAATTAAGCGTTAGTTGCTAAGTTGTGATAGTGAAATATCGTTAAAAATAAATTTGTTCAAGACAGTTAATTCTTTAATTCGTTACAGTATTTTGGACAAACAACGGAAAAAGTGGCTTCATTTTTGAGGAAACGAGATATTAAAATTTTATAGATATAGAACAAGTAATACGTTGGGAAAGTTAGTTAAAAATAATAAAGACAAAACATCCAAATTCGAGGTCAGGAGTATATTAATTGAAGTATGAAACGTTTCCTAAGGTATATATTGTCGAACTGGCAGACCATTTAGGAATTGAATGCAGGAACATCATACGCTATGTAAATAGGAAAACAAATTCAACATATTCAAATCATCTTCTAGAAAAAAACCATATCTTTAACGAATAGTTCGAAATTTTGCACATAGAAAATAAAGGTTAGAAACTGAATCATTTGGAAGCAATGGAAATTAATAAACTTAAAAATTCATACATTCTAATGGATGACCAACTAAATTTGAATAGATCACCATTATTGAAGTTGTTTTCTTAAAAAACCGAGGGAGTATTATCAGTGATGTAGAAGTGAGGTAATATGCTTCAGGTAATCATATAAGAATCGTAGAAGTTTAGGTAATTTGATGGAGGTATTCCCAATTGTAGTTACATGTGGTATATGAATATTAGCGTAAGAAGCAACTTGTAGTATTCAAATCACTGTTGAAGAAGCTACTGTGTTAGCGAAACATGTCGCGATATATTTTTCGAATAAAGTTTGAAGTGTAGTTTATGAAATTACTATGGATCTTCAAGTAATTGCCGAATCAATCAGAAAATACATAATTACAAACTTTTTCAATATGATCATCAATTCACCTTTTGACCAAGACGCATAGAGTCCCTGGTATCATCAGTTGAACCTCTTCTCTATGTTTTTGTCGGAATTACTCCACCATGTTTACTATGACTCAACTTACGCCACTTTTGATAAATATATCAAATGAATAACCTGCTAGAATCACTGGAAATTGATGAACGCAAATATTGAAAGTTTTGTTAAACGAACAACAGGAAGTTATTCATTTACTATATTTGAAATTGTTCCCATACTGTGTTCCTAGAAATAATATTGTAATGATTGTACTTTAAATCTACTCGTTTTGCCAAAATTATTCATTTATCTGATCAAGTTGTGACATAAAATGACAATATTTTATGTGTATTGTAATATTGTATCGTACTGTACCTAATTATTCGTTCAAAATCTACCTGTCTCACCAGATTCAATTCACATTGTAGAATAGTTTGATGTACCAATAATTAATGCAGCTACTGTGTAGCATCTCAAACGAAATTTATCGGGAAAATTCCGTTATTATTTTCATAATGGATGGTGTTATTATTTTTCATCAAGTAACGTGTCAGAATGATCTTTATTCAAGCATTTAATGTTTCTTGAGATAAAGAACTGAATTGAATTAAATTACTTAGTTTGTGTTGGTTTCCTCAATAGAGATTTTTTAGAAAAAACGTATTGCCATCAATATACTTGCAAATTTTCAATTCAAAATTATCATATGAACATCAACAGTATAACAAGTATATTTTTATATTGAATTCAATAATTTTTTCAAGGAAAATTCTCAAAGTATAAAGCTCACCATATCTAAAACAGGCATAATTTAGGGACCGATGTAACCTTATATCGGTGAATACGTAAATCCCTCGACAATCGATTATCCACAAATGACGCATTATCGTTTGTAATCCATTATGATACACTTACTAACACTGCAATAGAAACAAATATCGAATGAGAAACTATTATTAGATAAGTCGAACAAGAACATTACAATAAATACAGAATTGAAATGAAATTGTGAAAAATACACCAACATACAATTTGACACTAGAAACAAAACTGACTGAAAATATCAAAGCAAGAATCAAATTGCTTGTGTTGGATTTGTTCTTGCTTGCGTCCATTAGCTTTCCGCTTTACCGCCGAATGTGGTATTATAGACGGTAATTGCTGATGCCAGCTGATGACTGATATCAAAGCTCTTTCAGAAAGCGCTTCTATGCCGCAAGCATTTTCGTTTTTTCGTTTTAGTTTCAACTATTGTTGTAGAATTCGATTTTTGCTTTACCCGTAAACGTGTGTACAAAGTTGGCTCTTTAATCGCGTAGAGTATTTTTGACGAACAAAAGCAAACCGGTGAAAACACCAGGACAATATCACTCAATTACTATGGAGTTGAAAGGATATCTTTTACAGAGGAAGGCTGTATCCCGAGTGCATCAAGTTTAATCTATTGAAATCTGTTCAAATGCATAATTTCAGAAATGTTTCTGAAGGTCGATAGGCTTCAACTCAAATTATTATTATACAAAAAAGCATTTGCTTGAAAACAAAATTTTAAAAATCATTGTATCACACGCATTTTCATGAATTGAGCTCAGTATACGAGGGATATATTGAAGGGGTATATTTTTAGTGATGGAAGCAGTTACTTTCAAAAATTAATTCTATACAAAGATGTGTAGACCATGCAAAGACGCGACTTTCATGCACAAACAGGAAAAAAAAAGGTCTTTCGAAACAGCTATTAACATTGAATTACAGGAAAGAAAAACACTTTCGAAGCAAATAACTTTTTATATGAACGCTGAATTATACTTAAACACTTTTCTCTATTCCATTTGTATTCCAAACATTCGTAATGGAATCGAATCAGATATCATCAATAGGATTCCTACACAATATAAAAGAAGTAAAATTTCACCTACATGGAACACTGTCATCCTCACTGATAGACATCTGACGTTCCGCCGTAAGACCGGCTCTACAGTAACAAATACGGGTAACAATATGAGAAAAAACAGTCAAATTGTTCATAACTATGACGTTTTGTCACGAAATGAGTTGAATACATCCATGTCATCCCAGCCATATATATATTAACTTGAAAAATGGATCAGTTTGAGGAATCAAAATTCAGAATTCGTTGAATATGAGCACAGATTCATGTTGATTTCAATCGGTTAAACAGGTCTAGTGCATTTAACCGCTTGTTCTTCAAACGCTACATAGCTTTTTACTGTAATTTTCCAATATAATCGAATTCGATAAAACAAATTGCCATCAAAAAAGACCTAATATTTATAGTTATTAAACACTTGAATTACAACAATGATAGACTGGCCACAATCCACTATCATATTCTATATCTAAAAATTTTAACCAATCCGTCGATGTATTGCTTCGAATGGAAGAACTGATAAATTTTGAGTGTTCGTCTTTTTAAAAACTAGGATTTACTAAGATGCTCTCTAAATTTTCTGTTCTCAGTTAACTCATTCACTACATTACCCGTTATTTTCAGATATGTTTTGGATAACTTTTTTCTTGATATTATTACGTTTTCCCAGTGGGTTTGACAATGATTGCCCATACTGTATAATTAAACTAACCTCATTCTACTGTACACTGACAATACAACACAAAGACTTAACTGAAACTTCAGACTAATACTCAAATGTCTATGACCTTATTAGATCACTTCGTACCGCACTTTCAACTAGACTTTCCCAACTGCCTGTTGGGAGTGTTTATATATCGTAATGGAAGTTTCGGGAAGCCGATAGGAATCTTCTCGAAGCGACCTAGAACGATCTAGAAAGTAGAGTTGAGCGCGACCCTAGCCAAGTCACAGTCGATTGACGAAGAGCAACAGGGGCCAGCATTATTGGCGTTATTTTTTTTTTTCAGGGGATAGTCACAACAGTATCATAAATATATTCCTGTACTCAAGGGGAACGTGTTCAGCCCATGGAGAAGAAAATGTAGTCCTGCTATTTTTTGTTGCGGCAATGGTGGGAGCTGTCAGGAAGATATCTAAAAGTGTTAGCATTCTCCAAATATACATTGAATTCTGAACTCTTATCGGATTTTCACGAATGAAATTGAAAAATTGTGAATTACAAAGTTGGTCTCCGAGTATCCTGCAGGGTAGAAGTGTTGTTGAAATTCTTCCTTTACTTCCGTTATACATACTTAATACTGCAAGCTAACTAAACAAATCGAGGGTCTTTATGATTTAGTTCTTGGCTTTAATTGCCAAAACAGTAATTACTACCTTTTTCAATAACGAATTATTGAGCTAATAGAAACCTGAAAAGCAAAGTTATACTACCATTCCGATGAAAGAAATGACTGTATATGATGGAATTGGCTGACTCTTGACGAAAATCCATAACGTATTCAAAAAACACTTCATTGTGAGATTTTCACTAAACATTTTTACAAAAATGCAACACGTGTTTCGCCATACAATGACTTGTAGTCTTTCTATTCAAGCAACTTCTGTACTTTTCGATTCCTTGGGAAAAAGTTCTTTCTGTTTGGCCAATATAAAGTTTTGAACAAGAGCCATAAGTCAGCTTATATACCCCTGACCTATCCGACACCGCAGTTTTGTCTTTATTGTTTTCGATAAATTTACTTAGCATGTTAGTTATTCTAAGAGCTACGTCTCCGCATTCTTTTTTCAAAAAACGGACGATATTGTTGGTGTGTTCACCAAAATATTACAAAGCCGTATAGCGAACGTTTTCATATTTTGAATTTAGGTAGACCTGGTCCATGGCTTGTTTTTTAATTTTTCAGAAAGAATAGAGTCGAAAATACCTACCTTATAACCGTTGTTGACAGCAATTTGATCAAACTCAGCTCTCTCTGGAAATTACTTTCCGACAATGGAATATTCAATAGTCTGCGAAGCATACTATTGAATGCAGCTACTTTATGATGGTAAGGATGTGTGGAAGAATTATGTATGAGAATGTCTGTATAAGATGGTTCGTGGAAAATTGCAAAATCATCTTTATTATCAATATCCGTAATAGTCGAGTCAAAGTAATTCATTGAATTGATTACCTCCCTTCCAGTGTTGAATTTTATTGACGGGTGAATGGAATTGACATATTCGACAAACTTATCCAATTACCTATCTGTACCAGTAAAACAAACCAAGATCATTTCTGTGTATAGCTCTCCAGCTTTCTGAAAGAACGTTCCCTCCAAGTAGCCATCGATGGATACTTTCACCATCAACGCTGGTGTTCGTCAGTGATCCATATTGTCTCCAACCCTCTCTTTATTGTATATCAACGACTTATAGAAAAATATCAAGATTCCAGTATATTGCTATGACGACAGCACACTTGTTTAGTAATTTCATTTAGATTCCAGGACATCGGCTACGGATGCACATCTCCACCTCCAGCAGGAGGTTGCATATCTTAATGGGGATCTAGAAGTGATTTCGAATTGGATTGAAAGTAACCAGGTTCAATTCAATGCCACAAAAACCCAGGCATCGATTTGCTCCGGTCTGCGAACCGGATATAATGATGTCGAAACAGACAATTCCGCTTTCTGCTTCAACAGGTTTGTTGGGGGTTAAAATGGTGACTAATATATCTTGATACAATCATGTCGCTGCAATTGCAAGGGTTGCTTCTCGAAAGCTTGGAACACTGTTCCGAACCAGATACCTGTACACACCTCAGCAACTTTTGATGCTTTATAAAGCTCAGATAAGACCTTCTTTGGAGTATTGTTCCCGTGTATGGAGCTCCGCCCCTAAGCATACCGTGAAGCTGCTGGATTCCATCTAGGAAAGAGCCAACCGCCTGATTGGTGACGCGAACATCACTTGCAACCTTGATGGTCCGGAATATCGACGAAAGGTTGGAGATTTGTCTCTCTTCTAGATACTTTCACAAGAAGTGTTCAAGTGACTTGGCACAATTGATTCCACCAAGAGCGGTGGTAAATATCAGAAATACGCGACGGACTGTGAGTGCTCATCGTTTTGAGGTTCAACTCAGTACAACTCGTATCTGTACCAGTACAAGAAACTGTTAGTTGACATTATGGATTTCATTCTCTATGTTATCCATGAAATATTCAGCTAGCAAAGGACTCAACGGGTTACACATTAATAGTCCTTCAATGTATGAATAAAACTTTTCGTCGAATTGAAAATAATTTTGAGATAGACAAATGATAAGTTAATCTGAAATTACCTGTTTTATTAGTGGATTCACGTAAAGTTTCATTCATGAAGTGGAGATGGAAAAAATAAAAAAATTCAATAGTTTTTTTTCAAAAAAACAATTTCTTCAATTTTTTTTCCTGTTTAATTTAAATTGAAAAACTGTTTCTAAGAAGTGTTGACAACTTGAGTAATCAAGTGATCAAAGTAACTAACGCACATCGCAAGGGGTAATAAAGAGAAGTAGATGCAAAACTGAGGAAAAATATCCAGCGTGAATCGCCAACATCAGATACATTTCTTATTTCAGTACTATGCCTAATGAAAATTTACAATCACAAATTTCTGGAATAGACTTTATGTTAAAAATCTGTATGTGGTTATGAATCTGTATCATTCTAGGATGACTTTCTTATCCATCTCGGTTTGTTCTGAAACATGCTATATTGACTTTTTTTCTTCTCTTTCTCTCTCAATTCAAGTCAGTCTGTACAAAAATATTTTGTTGATATCGAAATGAAAAAAAAAACAAAATCGAAAAATCAACAGAAATTATTTTTGTATCTGATATATATTCAACAATAAGTCTATTATTATTATATCTCTTTCATGAAAAGAATTGTTTCGAAAGTTTCTAGGAAAGATAGTGAGTTGGGAAAGATGGAAGTCATGCCATGAAAACCTTCGCGCCTTACCGACTTTTCGCTAATAATAATGAAATAATACACACCAACAAAACAAGTACTCTTGAAAACTCTATTATTCATTTTACTGAATAAACAAATTTCTTTCCCAGTCTCGTCTCTCGTGCTGGTATAAAAACTTTCAACGTCGCTCCTTCAGTTTAAATATCACTCTTTGCAGCTTCCGTTTAAGTAAGATAAATGATTCTCTTCTGTTTCATTTCGTCAAAGTTATATGCCTGGGGGATATGAACCTCGCTACTAATTATAATGGGATTGTTAAGTGCGGTGTTTTGTGATAAACAATTGCATTTACAACTAAAACAGCTTAGAAACGGTCTTGGAGTTTTTATGTTAACATTTTAAAAGAGCTAAAATACAATGAATGGAATCCTCTCGTCTAGAGTTTTTTATCGATCTATCTTTGGATTTTCACCTTCTCTAAAACGAAAATAATGAAAATAAAGTGTTATTTGGGCAAAATTTTCAGTAAACCACTATTAGTTACTTCATGTACAGGGATTGTTAAAAAAATAAGAGTGAATGTTCAAATTTCGCGGGCTTCGTACATTCGATTAGCTTTTTTTATATGTTGCTATACTCGTCTCGAATATATGTTTACAGTTCCAGTTATTTAGCATGTTTAGTTTGTTGGTGAGAGACATAAAAGTTAGAAGTGTTTTGAGTGTTCGGTGATTTTCTGCTGTCGAAAAAAATGGATCAAAGAATTAGCATAAAATTTTGTGTGAAAACTGAAATTAAGTACTCGTGAATACTTGAAATGTTGAGAGTGGCATACTGTGATTGTACTCGGAGTCAGGAAAATGTTCACAAGTGGAACAAACTTTTCACATACAGTAGAGAAGATGTGAATGATGACGCTCGCACTGGACGCCGCAGCACATCAACAACCGAGAAAGTGAAGAAATTTCTTATGAAGATTCGTCGAACCGCTATTATATAAGTTGCTGAGGATGTCGGCATATCGGTTGGCTTCTACCATGCAATTTTTTCGAAAATTTTGGACATGAAGCAATATAGAAGCGAAGTTCGTTCCAAAATTGCCGAATTTTGGCAATTCCTGATCATCGCTCAGGTTGATGTAACTTCATTTTCGAAAAAGATAGACAATTTTCGAAAAATCTGTTAGAATGAAATAAGTTAGTCTTAGTCAGATTTATCCTAAAGTTGTATCATACTGTATTGTAAGTAGCATAATCTTATCCATGTTGCCTGAGATTTTATCTATTTGTACATTAATTTTTTATTCTTATAGAACGTGTAATATTTGTCTAAGGTTTTATCTATTTTTCATACTTTTTGCTTGTCGAGTATTTAATCGGCCTATTTTACCTCAAGTCGAAATATAATTTGCTTAACTATAACACCAAACTCACAAAATTTAATAAAATGTTTTGTAGTTTCTACTCCATGAAGGCCATACTTACTTTTATACAAATATTTATGTACTTACATATTCTTTATAACTTCTTGCGAAACAAGAGCTCTGCTCTTATCGTCAAACCACTTTGTTCACATATTTTGTTTAAATTGTACACTATATAAAAATAAAAATTGAAATTAAAAGATTCCAAACCAAGTTACGTCACCTTTCAGGAATTTCAAATCAATTTATTTTATATCAGACAATGTAAGTCTGAACTGATGAAATACACCACGAAACATTGTCAACCACCTTCAAACAGATTCTGGTTGAGATACGTAGACGACACCTTCATAATATGGAACCATAGGAATGCAGAACTAGACATTTTGCTGAAGCACATCAACAACGTAAGTCCTTCCATCACTTTCACAATGGAGAAGGAAGTCCACAACGAATTGCTTTCCTTTGACGTATTGGTGAAGAGGACCGACACTAACTGGAAAACATCTGTATATCGAAAACCCACTCACACAGGATACTATCTGAACCAGAAATCCAACCACCATCAAGCGACTAAGAGAGGAATCATCAAGACTCTACTACACCGTGCTTTCGAGCTCTGTAATACAAAGGAAGGTCTCGAAAAAGAAATACGCATCATCAAAAATGACCTTCAACGGAATGGTTACTCCAGAGTGATGGTAGAACAGGCTTCAGCTAGAAGACAGCAAGAGCTCCACAAGGAAGAGAAGCCGCCACAACCAGTACTTGTACTTCCCTACATCAGAGGATTATCGGAAAGGATAAGAAGGATTGGGTCCAAGTATAACATTATGACCTGCTTCAGATCTACGAACACTATCTGTAGCAGCCTCACAAAAACCAGGCTACCAAACGCGGACTGCGATTCCAAGAATTGCATTTACCTGCGAATGCGGAGAATCATACATCGGTGAAACTAAGAGCCCATTGAAAGTTCGCATTGCTGAGCACAAGAAACACACACAGCGAGGAGAAACTAGCAAATCTGGAATAGCATCAACATAATATCAAATGAGCTCAAGATGAAATCATCCACAAAGAGGAACACTGGTTTGGGAGAAAATTCAAGGAAGCCGCGTATATGTTCTCCAACAACGCATTTAGTCAAGCTAGCGTAGAGATACGTAACATATTATGGAAACCTCTTATCAAGCGAAAAACGACCAACTCCCGCCAAAGGTCATCTCCCGCTAAAAACCAATTAAGCGGAAAGAGGAAAGAGGGGATAGGTAAAATCAGTCGAATGACCTATAAATAGTCAGATCTCGGAGGAATAAGTCCAGTTATCACCCGAAGACGATTGTGGATACTAACAATCGAAACGTCGTGACGTAACTTGGTTTGGAATCTTTTAATTTTTATTTCTCAGTTTTGTTAATACTATTTTTAATTTCCAGCTTTTATTAATATTTCAATTTTTCATTTTCTGGTTGTAGCTTGTATGTTATTTCCTTGTAATTTTCGTTTTTCGTTTTGATAAAATTGTTATTTTCGGTTAATCTTTTATTTTTTCAGGAATTTTAAATCAATTTATATTATATTAGACAATGGAAGTCCGAACTGATGAAATACATCACGAAACATTCCATTCGAATTAAGGAAGTTGCCCACAACTTCCGGTATAAGGGAAAGAGACCGGAAGTTGAAAATATTTTAGTTGAGAAGGCCATTTTGTAAAACCCACTACCACAAAATTTCAAGTTTTTATTTTGAATCGTTCTCCATATATTCCTAACGAACGTTCGTCGTTCGTTAGGAATATATGGAGTCGACTCTGTATATATCTCATTAAAATGATTCAAATGTAGTCAAAGAACCTGCTCATAAGGTGACGATAAATTCCACTTCAAAATATATCTACCGAATGGCTTAGAAGGTAATTTCCGGAATAACAGATTATACTGATTTTTCAGGGAGACACGACACGACAAAAGCTATAAATTTGAACCTTGTTGCCAGGAGCTGAATCTTTTACGACCAATCTGTGGATTGGTTAATCCAGTACGAATCTTTGAATTAGATTATAAGTTTTATGACTTGTTTGCATTAAATGTCTCATAAACTCTTACGGTAGGTATATTGAGCTTTGCGGGTAGATTGAAATTACTTCACTAATGCAAGTTCATCTTTTGATTTGGTTAAGATGTACTATGTCATGTATGTAGGTAAGAAAGGTTTTGGCTTCTCCATTTTTATACAAAATACTTCTACTTCTCCATTTTTATACAAAATAAAATAAGTAAAAAATATGTTGAGCGTTTTCATTAAAAAAAAGATAATAATGATGTAGATAATGTGCTAAAAACTGGAAAATAATTCGGAAGCTCCTAGGTAGCAGTCATCACACCACTCTTCCCAGCAATCTACGATATTGATTCAGAAAAAAAATAAAATCGTTGGGCATATAATAAGACACTGGCCTTTTCAGCAACAATCTCAATAACATTATAAGATGAAGAGCACAATTCATACATGAAATAATGACAGTATGTCACGAATTTGTTGAATCCACTCATGTCATCAATAAAAGTACGCAATGACATCCATTCGCTCATTTAATTCAATCCCAGCTACACAATTCTTGTTTAATTTGAAAGGGGTATATTTTTAGAAGAGATCAAATTTTCGGAAAGAAAAGTTTTGGCTTTCCACCGCTCCATCTCTACACAAAAAATGTGGAAATCTTCCAAAAATCTGTTTAAAATCTGTTTTTCCGTTATCCAGCTGTCGCCCCCATACGAACGACAACTCTCAGAAGTTGAGAAATTTGTGCGAGCTGAGGACTAACGAGGTCTTACCTTTTAACGTGTGATTCCTAACACGGTTGCAGAATCATTCCAGCTTCAACCAGATGAATTCTCTCGGAAAAAATATCTGGTCGAGGCGGTAATCGAACCCACGGTCTTCCGATCGTGAGTCGCGGCCAATTCCACAAAGAAATAAAGAAGGCAATTTATTTCAGAATTAACTCTTTACAAAGATGTCGATTATGCAAATAAGTAACTGTCAAACACAAAACTGGAAAAAACCTTCTCGAAGCAGCTACTTTCATATAAACATTGAATTACTGAATTACACCAGAGAAAAATTACGTTCGAAACAACTACTTTTATATGAACATTGAATTATACAAAAACGTTTTCCTATTCAGTTTGTACTCTTACCATGGGTTATGGAATTGAATCGGATATCATTCACAGGATTGCTACACAAGGTAAACCAAAACCTGTCTTTTTCAAAAGCTAATCTCTCTTCTTCAATTTTAATAAGTAAAGTACTTTGTTCATAATAATAATAATAATAATAATATGCTTTATTGCCCAGAGAACATTAAGTCTTATTGACAAAGCTGCAAATTTTCATCAGTCATCATAAACATGTGTGTGTTCGGATAGGTGTTTCCGCGTTCAGCAGTATGTTGTCCTTGAGTTCTTTTTGAACCGCGTCTGAAGTTTTGTGTTCGACGTTTCGGCTCCCATTTTGGAGCCATTTTCAAGAATTTGTGGCTTGACGCCGGGACCTCAATCTGCCTATTCTCCAGGTCTCGTTACGAGTTCTCTCTAAGTTCTCAATCTGCCTACTCTTTAGATTGAACTGGGTTGTCGATGTGTGATCGCTAGTATTTATATCGACGGAAGTTACCATCACTATCAGGTGATTACCATCACTGGACGTCCTGGTGGGGGGTGAGCATCGGTGAAATAGTGATTTCCAGGCAGTTGGAAGTTTCTGACCGTTATCACGTTTGTTCAGGCATAAAGGTCGCTTTTCGATTTCGATGGCCTCGCTAATTATCCGAGCTTGTAGTGTTTTCGCTGTAGCGAAGATCTGAGTCTTCGCAAAGTGTATATCGTGTCCTGTCTCTTGATGATGTTTGGAGCTGAGGATGGGTGGTCTGATTTTCGGACAGCAAGTTGATGTTCAGATACCCTACTTGTCACACATCTGTTGGTCTGGCCTACATATGTTCTATCGCAATCGGAGCATGGAATTTCATATATACCCTGGGATTCATTGACAATGTTGTCCTTGGGAGAACGGGGAAATGTGGAAATTTGATTGTTGGCGGTGAATATCGTTTTTATGTCCTGTTTTTTAGAATTCGGACAATTTTGTCAGTTACACCTTTAATGTTGCACTTTTAATTACATTTTTAATTTAATGGGAACACAACGTCGATCACAAAATTCCAGGCGCGGTTTGAAGTTCAAGTAGGGGTTTACAGGAGTCTCGACTTTTGGCATTGCACATGAATCGTATACCCCTTTTCTCAATAATGAACACCGTCTGCATTTGAGTTTTGCAACATACTCCCCAGAAAGGAATTCCATACTTCAGATGCGAGTCAACAAGTGAGAAATAAGCCGATTTAGCGGCAGACAAACCCTGATCCTTATAAGTTATTCTCACTGAAAAACACACTGAAGTAAACTTTTTATTGAGGGTTACAATGTGATCGTCGAAATTAAGTTTATTGTCAATTATTACCCCCAAAAATTTAGTACGAGGTCTGTTTTCAATTATCCTGTCCGCATCCCGTGTTGGTAAAGGAAGGCTGTCAATAAAACAGCGGAATGATATTACATTTTTTTTGGAAACATTAAAAGACAGCAGATTAGAGTCGCACCACTTTTTTATATATGCACTTATAATCTCGTGGAGATTACATAAAGTTTTATCACGCTATAATATTGTGTCATAGGCGAATAGCGTAAATTTTCCTTCTATATCGATAGATGTTAAATCGTTTATGATTTCATTTGAAAAACTGTGGGGAAATTGGGTTCTCCATTACCCATATCTACCAATATAAACAATATACACATTTTAATACATTTCTATACTACAATAAGACATTTCAGACATATTTCTCATAGTTAATTTGTGGAGTCTTTCCATTTTCTAGTTATCTGTATTATTTCCGGTGTATATCTACTTCGGCATAATTCATACACTCAATTTGAATCGGATAAATTATTATTCTTGCTCATTCCTTATTTTTTCATCATCTGGAATAGCGATGGTTAAACATATAGTCTTGTTGTAAATGAATCACAATTGTTCTGTTCGCTGCAGTATATTCAACACATTTTTCTTTGTATTCAGGTTGAAATTCAGACAATCAACATTGGGTCTCTACCGCCGTAAGCTCACTATGAATATTTCTGCTCGTAAATTCGAAACTAAACTTCGAACTGTATTGTATGAATCGCTTACATTGAGTAAAATCTGATATGATTCGTAAAATGATTCTGATTTCAAATTCATGAATACGTCAAAAAAATTCTAGAAACTTGCTACCTTAAGATGTGACAAACCGAAATATTTGAATAATGAATGTTCAGTATTACCCTCAGTAGTTACAAATACCCCAAATAGCTAATAAATTTCACAGAATGACTCGTCAGTATCAATGCATTATTCATTGTGAATGATTATGTTGGATATTTCCGAGTGTCGATTGATTTTTCATTATGTATGCGCGGAACTATATAACATACTCAGAGCCGATAGAGATTTGATACTAACTAATAAGAGTAAGGGAGGAGGAGTATTAATAGCAATTAAGAAAAATTACAAAATATTACGTTATGTCAAATATTGCAGATTTTTTGAGGCATTGGTAGTTGACTTCAAGGTGAGTAATCAAAAATATACTATGGTCCTTATTTATATACCACCAAGCAGCTCAAATGATACATATAAGTCAATGTACGAATTCCTGCAACAACATATAACCAATATTAATAACACATTTATAGTAGGTGATTTCAATATTCAGGGTATTACCAACACATTTATTGACAACGATAATTTCAACGAGCAATTCAACTTATTACGAGATTTCATTGATTTCAATTCATTTAAGTTATTTAACGATATAAAAAATGATCAAGAAAGAATATTGGACCTGATAATGGGGTCGGAATATAATACAATTGTAGTAAGTAGAGACTTTCTTCCTTTTGTAAAAGAAGATTACTATCATCCAACTCTTAATTTCACAATCAATACAAAAAATATTAAAAAACATACATATAAAGTACAGGAGTCCTGGTATAATTTCAAAAAAGCCGACTTTCAACAGCTAAGTATAGAGGTGAGAGATGCCGACTGGAGCCTCGTTTTTGATGAAACAGATGTAAATAGGGCTCTGGATAAATTTTATACAGTTTNCTTGATTCCGTTTCATGTCCCTTCACGCCGTACTCGACATACAATTATGTTCAATATTTCTGTGTCAATATCTAGCACTAGATCACCTCTCGCAACCATGTTGATATTAGCTAATGAATTCAATGAAATAACGGATATTGATTGGTCTTTACCATATTCCAAATTCCGTAACACAATACTGAATAATATACTGAATATATCTTCGTGAAAATTAAATCTACCTAAATCTGTACCCCAACAGTTCTTATAGTAAGTACGTAATAAAAATATATTTCTTTTTTAAGTTGAATTTACATTGTAAACATTATTAATAATAGGAATCCATGTAATAAAACTTAACAAGTTTGTATGGATCAAATAAATAAATAAATAAATAAATTATGTGTCAAATAACAGAAAATTATTCCTCCCTTCGACGGTCATATTTGATTGCGGTATTTTCAATACCAGTGTGTCTGTAATTCGTTATGTTTCGTATCAGAACTTTCCTGTTGTCAATATTTCACTTCTGATGAAAGTCCAGTGTTCCAGTAATGTGATTATATCATTTGCTGAAAGTTGAAATTGAAATCGCTGACGTAGAATCGATTGAACGAAAACACTGTCCCATACACCAAAACTGTGATATACTTTTTGACTAGCATTTCATCAGCCATGTTGACGAAATCGCGACATGTTCTTAACACATTCAACACATCCAAGATAAATGACGCTTGCGTTCTTCTCAAATCAATCCAACAAAACAATATTACACGTATGATTCACTTAACACATATTCACATTTCAACAAATAATTTTATTCATTATCATTTCCATTAGATCTTTGATTTTCATGTTTTCCATGACAGTTTCAACAAAACATATTAATGAATAGTTAATAACACCTGGTAATGAAAATTCGAAAATATCACGGTAGAAATCGATATAGCTTTTAACACTGCCTCGAAAAACCATGCAATACATTCTATGTATTCATCTATTTTCTACTAGTGTGTCAAATGTCAAATTTATATTTATTTGTACATTTTAAATGTTGTTCATGAATGAGTGAATAAGCACAATACAGGCATTTGTATGCCTAGGTTTCATTTACTCATTCAGAATGAATTATGCAATATGAATTATTTTATATGTAGTTATACTTTAGAATTGAAAAAAATTATTAAAACAACCATAAAAATGAAATAAAAACAACAATAAAAATTAATTGGCGCTCCGGGGCGACTTCATTGATTCCATTGGCGCATTTGCTTTTTCAGCTACAGGAAAACCCGAAAAAACCTGCAGCACCACATCATCTGAAGATCTTGATCTAACAATGTCCTCTCTCTTGAAAAACAAAATATAGGGTGTCTCCAGAGGCTCCAATAAATTCAATGCTTCGCCAGAACACTTCGTGAATAATAATAATAATTGAGTTGAGTTGAGTTCATAGATTTCTACTTCCGTTGTAACTACTTCTCGATAGATAGATCGCCATACAAAATGGCGCCACCTAGAGAACGAATTCACTTTATTCACTGCTTTTGAAGATTAATTTGGTTTCTCGTATTATTATTTTTTCGACGTAACCAATATCTGTGCCAAATTTCATCCATTTTATAAAGTACCTCTAAATTGTAAGGCTGATAAATATCACTACATTGTATGAAATGAAGTCGCTTCCTGCTGTCTGAATACATGTGTGACTCAGTGGCCGTGGCGGTATATTTATACAAGCCCAAGGCCCGGCTTGAATAATAAAAAATCCTAAAATATTTTTGTCTGTTCAAAAAAAAATTTTTTTCGTTAACCAGCTGTTGCACCCCTACGAGTGACAACCCTCAGACGACGAAACTTGTGCGAGCTAAGAATTAACGAGGTGAAAATCGATCACTCAGACTAGGGCTTGAACCACCCACCAACACGGCAGTCAATTCGAGTGAGTGAACAAAGCACCCACGTCAAACCTCCTGGCTACCGACCGAATTAGCTTTAACGAGCAAAACATTTTTTCTTGTTACGATATTATTTGTATTTTCGTGCCATCTAGTCGAAAGCGAGTGAACTAAGACAACGACAGACAAAAAACGATGCAAAATATTGACCGCAACTCCAATGTTTGAATTTTTAATCTGTCTTATGACAGATGCAGGTTTCTTTGCGGAGCGCAAAACTGCCGAATTTCACTTTTGTTTTGTTACCTATGTCTGTGATTCATAGATTTTATTCGTTACCGTTAATTGTAATTTATTAGAGTTGAAGAATGAGATAAATGACGCGCAATTTTATTTATTTTCAATCGAATGTTTTAAGACAAAAATATGTGTGCACGGTGCAGCATTTAGTATAACGGCGCGGCGGCGGCAGTACGAAGTTCCCCAGGTCAGCTAGTACTGATATAAATAACAAAAATATAAGTAGCTAGGTATGTCATAAAAAAGCTGAAGCACCCACGGGAATTTTAAAAACCCGCCGCCCCTGTGTTCGCGTCTCCAATCAGGCGGATGGTTCTTTTCTGGATAGAATCCAGCACTTTCAAAGTATGTTTAGGGGCGGAGCTCCATACATGAGGACAATACTCCAAAGAAGGTCTGATCTGAGTTTTATAAAGCATCAAAAGTTGCTGAGGTGTGTACAGTTTTCTGGTTTGGAACAGTGTCCTAAGCTTTTGAGAAGCAGCCTTCACAATTCCAGCCACATGTGTAGTAAAATAATAAGAATCAAAAGTAAACTGATTAAAAT
Organism: Leptinotarsa decemlineata; assembly: GCF_000500325.1. Taxonomy (NCBI): domain Eukaryota; kingdom Metazoa; phylum Arthropoda; class Insecta; order Coleoptera; family Chrysomelidae; genus Leptinotarsa; species Leptinotarsa decemlineata. The sequence continues at coordinate 31,081 of NW_019292528.1, read as the reverse complement.
AATGTTTTATTTGAAATATTCCGCAACCACAACCAATACATATTAAACTTATTCTCCGCGATCGACCATGCCAAACGCTGTCCCATCTTACTCCTCGCCTGCTAGCCTTTTTTCCGTTATCAGTTCGTACTCGCGCTCAGCTACTTTTTATCCTTTGATATCCATTAGCGTAACAGGCAACTCTCCCAGAGGGTAGACACACGGAGTCGATCTCCTAACACATGATGGTGCCAAGACACATCAGTGTCTATTTTAACCCTCAACAAACTTATCGAAGCAGATAGCGAAAGTGACTGTCCTGACATTATGATATCCGGTTCTGAGACATTTACCTTTTTGGAAAAAACCGATGCCTGAGTTTCTATGGCATTGAATTGAACCTCGTTACTTTCACCTTAATTCGAAATCACTTCTAGATCCTCATTATGATCCTCAATAATCCATTAAGATCCTCATGAAGCCTTCACAATTTCAGTCACATGATGGTGCCAAGACATATCAGTGTCTATTTTAACCCCCAACAAACTCATCGAAGCAGATAGTGAAAGTGACTGTCCTGACATTATGATTTCCGGTTCTAAGACATTTACCTTTTTGTAAAAAACCGATGCCTGAGTTTTTATGGCATTGAATTGAACCTGGTTACTTCCACCCCAATTCGAAATCACTTCTAGATCCTCATTAATATCCTCATTAATCTATTAAGATCCTCATTAAGCCTTCACAATTTCAGCCACATGATGGTGTCAAGACACACCAGTGTCTATTTTAACCCCCAACAAACTTATCGAAGCAGAGAGCGAAAGTGACTGTCCTGACATTATGATATCCGGTTCAGAGACATTTACCTTTTTGGAAAAAACCTCATGAACTCATGAAACAGCATAAAATAAAATGCAATTAACGAAGTTTGTAATAATCCTATTGGATATGAAAATAGATTTATTACATCTCCTCAAATGTCAATACTTTCAAAGGTGTGTGGATGTAAGTATACATGTGTGTGTGTATGTGTATTTTTATATACCACGGTATCTATATGTACAAGTTGTATCTAATGACTGCCAATAATACTTCAGTAATTGACTAAATCGAAGGTAGAACTCCCCTGAAAAATATTTTGGTTTGGAAATAAATAATCAATATTTTATTGAAACAATTACCTCAGTGATTTCATATTGGTTCAACTCAATAATAATTCATTCAATTTGAATAATTTGTTAAAAATATGGCTGTACTTGAAAATAGGATAGTTTTTTTTGTGTATGTATATGAACAAATGAACATGTCGTTGTCATGACGAAGACAAGTGATTTATTATTATCTATACACTAATTCCAAAATAGTAGGCATTAAATTCTCACAGATGACTGACTTTTTTGCGTTAATCTGTTTCTAGCAGTGGCGTACGGAAATTATAGTAAACAGATGAAGAAAAAGCATATTAAAATATTTAAAATCACAACCTTGACAACGATGTTTTCGTTTTAATGCAAAAATATGCCTCCTATCATGAAATTGTACAATTAGTAAAAAAATAGAAACATGCAAGTGGTCTATTGTATATACACACATCGCCAAAATTCTTGGACTCCCTCGTAAATTCAAAAATGAAAAAATTATCATGGCTGACTATTTGTACATTTAATCTTCATTCCATTCACCCGTGCTAGGCATCCAGAAATATTGTGCAAAAACAATTTCCTCTAATTTTAGATACCAGTGTTTGAAAAGTGGTTCATATCGATTTAGTGTTTTTGCGTGATTGTTGAATTCCTTTTTACATATGTGATGGAATCGGCCGTATTGTGAGATTTTTACAAAACAATTTCGCCTGGCAATTATAATTTCCATATAGCAAGAATAGTGACTTTGCATGATGGTCTTGCGAATCATCGAATAGTGGAACTGGACGTCCTAGGGTAACTAATGCAAGAGAAGATGGGTATATACCAGTATATGTACGTCGGAATCGAACCATAACAGGCTCGACTGTCCTAACTTAAATAAGAAGAACGTTTGGGAAATTAATTTTTAGTACCCCAATACGGTGGAGACGTCCCAGAACACAGAACACAGAAATTGACTATTAGCTATTACTAACCAAACAAGATTTGGTTTGGTTTGTGATAGTCTACGACATAGAGTTTGGAGAAGACCAGGGCGACAAGAAAGACTATCCTTCGCTAAAGAAGTCGTTTCATACCAATGAGGATCAGTAATGTTTTGGAAGAATCGTCGTCCATAGCTTAAAACCATTACACATACTATGATAGGAAATAGATATGTTTGATATAGATATAGTTTTAGATATAGATCGATTCCATTATTTATCCTCACCGAAAGGAAATTGGGGCAAAATTTCATTTTTATGGATGACAATGCGAAGCCTCATCACACGAGAAGAGTTTAAAATATTCAAAAACGACGGTGGCCACCAGATTGGACTGGCATGAATCCCTTTGAGCAAATGTGGGATTTCGTTAAATAAAAAGTCTCAAGCAGTATTGATTCTCCTATCACCCTTCAAGAACTCACACTCGAGGCCCATGAAAAAAGGAAAACATCCCAATGGATAACATCAATACCCTTATTGTTTTCATGCATAGGGGAGTTAACACTTTACTACGGAACAGGGGAAAACACACCGAATATAAATGCATTCTCAAATTCGCTTCAAAATGTTTTTTCCTCGATTTCAGATTCTGATAGTCATTTTATTATGCACCATTTTCACTCTGTATTTCTTTTCTCGTTCAGTTAAATTAAAATTTAGCCAATTTACATTGGTTAGATAACCTAATGTAACGTACTTCGTAATACACTTCTGGACTTACAATAATTGTGTCTCTTTTAGACAAACATAAGGGGGTCTAAGAGTTTTGGCGATGTGTGTATTATATAACATCCTTAGAATGGAGAAATTCAGAAAAGCAGAAGGTTCAGTAGTATTATTTCATTATTTATATTCCATTTTCTATCATAAGAATATGAAATAGTAAATGCCGAACCCTGGCTCCCGTTTATAAGCTGTTGCATGATTTAACATACTTTTATCCACGCACCTGCGTTGCCCCAGAAAGGGCTACTTTAGAACCTCTCTTATCACGTTAAATTGGCAGTAATAACGGTGATACCCGTTATTTTAGTCCCTCATTTTCGTGCAGGTTAAGGGATGCGGGCTCAAAATATATATTCTGTTTTGACATTATGGAAAAATGTATATCGGGGTTCACAGTGACTCACGAGATGTGAAGGGGTTGAATTAATATAATTCAAATCGAAAAATAAATGTTATCTATGAGAAAGTAGTGAATGAACTGAATAATGTATGAGTAATGAAAAATGATGAAAGTACTGAATGGATAGGTAGAATTGGAACCTCAGGCGTAAAATTCATCTACTGTTACTATATCTGAAAATAATGTTACTATGAATCGCATGTTGAAAGGTAAGACCTTGTTAATCCTTGACTCGCACAAGTTTCTACTTCTGAGCCAGAGAAAAAGATTTCGATATTTTTTAACTTGTGAAAACGGAATTGTTAATTCAGTGCATGGTGACAAAACAACAAACTTATTCTGAAAACTTACAAGTCTGTATTATTTAAATTCCATTCAGGTAGAAGTAATAATACTTCCGTCACAGGTGATATTGAATACCCTTTAGAAGTGAAATTTTCGAGTGCATACCTAGACTCAAACTGGGAAAAGCAAGTCGATCACATTCGCTCTAAGCAGAATAAAGTTTCCTATGCCATTAAGCAACTAAAATCGAGTTTCAACGAAACTAGTCTGCTCAACATCTACTACGCTATGGTCTACTCTCATATGAGCATGAATATACTTATTTGAGGTATGTTTTTTTTGGTACCTTGGGAGCTGTCTGACTTGTCCATTTAGTCCAAGTCTTCAGAAAACACTGCAGCCTTTTGGGCTTATTGCGTTTATTCTCCCATCTTCTCATGACACCCATTCCATCAGTCTCGTTCCCTGTACTAATTTGTACAGGTTCCGTGTTGGATGTTCGTCATATTCTTCTGGACGTAATTTCGTACGTCCATATATTGCCTGCCTCCTGTGATTCAGTGCCTCACATTCGCATAAGATGTGTAGAGCTGTTTCTGTCCCTTCGTTATATGTATGGTATGGTTGAAACTTTCTCTCTAGTATCTCTAGCCCAGAAATGCTTATCTACGAGTATAATATGGGCTACAGGGGCATCTGTCAGCCTATCTTCATGCAGTATAAAATTCTTACAGCATTTTCCATTTTTATTTTCAAATTCATGTTTGACAGACGAAGCAGTGATCTATTTATTGAAAGCTTCTCTGAGCATAACTATAATACACGTAATGGAGATCTTCTGATAATTCACACTCTACAATTAATCTCACCAGTATAATGACCTTACTTGTTACAAGTTACCAGAAGCGATAAAAAAATTCAGGCTCCATGAGAAACCTTCTAACAGACAAAAGCAATTATAGTTATCAAGAATTTTCAAATAACAATCTCACAAAGAAATCATTCTAAATACATGATGTATCCATATATGTATACAAATTGTTATCCATTAAAAAACTTTGTATGTCATCTTTACACGAATTTTTATTCGTTACTTTGATGGGCAGTCGCGAATGATAGGAAGCGTTGTCAAGAACTATTACACTATTCGCATCCAAATTTGAATCAATGTGTTTTCAAACCATACCTCAAAAGTATTAGCTTCCATGTTCTTATGATAGTCAACATTGCAGTCCTCGAGTTTTCTTCTACATAATTTCAAAGAATTCGGAACCCATCCTTGACTTGATCCTCAATGCACAATGATTAGTCGCCATCCTTTGTTTGCAGGCAAGTTAAGCGTACATATTCTCGAACCATCAGTCCACCCTTTCGTAACTGTGTCGTGACTGTCATACCAAGTTTCGTCCAAATAGAAAATTTGCCATTGTTCTTGTCTATATTTAGTTATTTGTTATAAGTATTTCTTACGTAATTCCACTTTTTTTCTGCTTTCCATGACTGCTTGATTTCAGTTGTAGAAATCTCATTGCTTTCGTAACAGTCGTATATTGTTTTTTTCAATGATTTTATTAGATGAACATCTGAAGGTTTTGGTAATCCCGTATCACATCGCGTCTTGCGTTCATAAGGTTTGTTTTTGACTATTTTACGTACAGTTGAGAAAGGAATTGCGGCCAAATCTGATGTTGTTTGTAATAGTTTGTTTCCCTCGAAACCAAACTTGAGATGTAGATTCTTATATACATTGAAACATACTCTCTGTGTTTCAATATTCAAATGCATCTGAATCTTATTCACTGGTACCTCTTTTTAGTATTGTTCACCATCGCTATTGGAATCACTATACAGGAAAAAATCTGCGTGAATTGAAAAGTCTGAGTTGTTATTACACCCGTTATTACTATTAGTACTTGTCAAAGGACACCACATTTTGAACAGATAACAATTTTTTTTAAATAACTGCACCATTAACGAATTTCAACACTCAAATCGCGATCAGTTCCTGAACTGGACGTTGACGACACAACTGCGATACTCATCCCCATATTCTATTCTTCACCGTAACATGACTTCAGAATCAATTTTATGACTCTTCAGCTAATCATAAAACTCGGTTAGTAAAAATCATCCAATACGAACCACCAATTCTTCAGTCCACGTGAACTAGTTGACAGCGGCATTATTTCTCTGTATTGGTTTTTTTGGCCTTTGAGATGCCAATAGTTTTAACTATTCACAATACAGGTTACTTCGACTATACCTAGCAAAGTTATCTATGGTATGAATAAGGACAATATTGTAGGTAATTTAGTTTATTCTACCTCTTGAAGATGATCACTTGGTGATTGAAACACGTGTCGAGGTATTGAAAATAACGGTTTGGTGTTGGGATAAATGATATTCATTACTACACTAAAGGTTCCAAACAGTACATCAAGAGTAAAAATTTCAAGTCTCTATCAATTCCTACAACCTCTACATTAATCGAAGTTCTCCTATACTTTGAATACGTCACCTAATAATTTCATTTTGCCGCAGTGAATTGTGATTTCAAAGGGTCTAGTAATAAATGCTAACCCAAATCTCATTAATGACTGGGTTATTGTATATTTCGAACCTCAATAACCAAAAGGTAAATAGGCTACCCTCAGTACAAATGGACTAATCTATGCTGAGGGTCGTCTTTAATCGTGACTCTATTTGCAACGTCGGATATTCAATATAAATTAAAGCTATAAATCACATTTGTATCCCATTGTGGACACGCGATTAATGCATATTGGTTGATATATGTTATCTATGCAACATTATCAAATCATTTTGGGCTCTATAAAATTAGAGTGACGTGATGGGAATAACCATAATAATCATTGCAGTCAACCTAAACTGTAGAAAGTACTGATACTGAATTTATAACAGCAATACAAATGAAGTGAATTGAAAGGTCTTTAAAAAATGTAAATATTACGAACAAATTAAAAGTGTTTTTTAATGTATTACCGAAAATTATGAATATTCTTTAAAAGACATTTTTGTGGAGGATTCTGTTCAATTTTTTGGGTATATAACCTTCCAATAGCTGGAAAATAAACCAAGCTGAATCACCAGATCCTCCATTGATTCACCTACCCAAAAAAACAGTAGAAGGTAAAAAATTGTAAGTAGTTGTTATTGTTGATTTTGACAAAATAACCAACGGTCACATACTTCGTGCGGTCTTATCGATGGTATAGGAAGACACTTTTTCCATGTATACCGTTCAGGAAGAGTTGGTCATAGCAGGTGAAAATATTTTTCAGATATTTTTAAGAGAACACTGACTATTAAACTTTTCTAAAGTGGTTCGGCTTAAAAGACCAAAAACAATTTTTTAAAAAGGAACGTGTTAAAATAAATCAAATTGACTCACCATCCCCTTTTCAAGCATGCCCTTTTTTTGGGCCAGATCACACATGGATATTAGCATACCTACTAACAACATATCAAAAACGTAACCCAACTGTTATTTGCGAACATTGCGAAAACATTTGCTCGAATATTAATAGATAGATAACTCTTTATTTCCAACAGGTATAAGTACACCCAATTACAGGAAATGTATAAACTAGATGTATGTATATTAAAAAAAATAAATAATACATTTATATGTATGTGTGTTAGCAGGATTAGATACTATGAACAAAATATTACATATTTTGAGTAAACGTCATAATACAATTTATTATAAAAGATAATGAAGATATATTACTGTCACATGAACCACATATCAGATTCAAATTATTGCAAATGATTGAAACAGGTGATGTCTTTAATCGATCACAATACCTATTTAGTCGAGATACATTAAATGGAATTTTTGCTAGCAGGAATTCACAGCTCATGTTATTATGTAGTAAATTATGAAGTGATTAGATTAGATTGTCGAGGAGCTAGCCCATGTCCCAATTCACTGCGACCTTTTCAGATCTATTTTGATGATCGTTGGTTGTAAGAGCTCATTTTCTAGCTTAATCTCTTCATATAGCTGCCAGTCTCTGGTTTCTCTTCTCCGCATCTTGCGTGTCTCAGCCTTGCTGAGACAGAGCATTCACAGAGCACATGCAGTGCGGTTTCTTTCTCTTCTTGACAGAACCTGCATTGTGTTTCTTCTCATATGGTTCCTGAGTCGGATATGCTCCCTTAGTAGACCCACCACTACCCTTACAACCTTACGGTTGTGGTTTAGCAGGTCATCCGTGAATCTGGGCGATGGTTTCTTCATGAACTCTTTCGCCTGCTTCATTCCTGGGAGCTTATTCCACGAATCTTGTTAAAGTGATAGTGTCCAATGAGAAGTATTGAGTAATCAATGTTGCGATGTTTTTTAATTTGATTGATACAACATTTTAGTTACTCATTGCGAATGCATTCCTCAATGAGAATTATCTATTCCAGAATTGAATTATAGAATGGAAAGGGATAAAATCAACTACTATTTCAACTTGGAATTGTTTGCGTCACCATTAACTTTTGCTATACACATCGCATATGATTTACGATGACTCCTATAGATATGATAACGTTGTACCTTCAAAATGCGAGTATCGACAGTTCGGAAATCAAATGAAACTTGATATTGTTTGGAAATAACGATGCATTTTCTTTCCTCGAGAAGGTAACATTTGTTGATAGTCAACTCCAGGTGATTTGTAATACACCATACATATACGGTGTTGATGTCATGCTGTAATGAAATACAATCTTGACGAATACCTGATACTTATAGCGTTCTTGTAATTTTTTTTCTCGAAACTGTGACATATCAGTATCCTTTTATCTGTGAAAAATTCAATTTTCTCCTTCAATTTGCTGTTCTAATATGAATTCCATTATTGGGAATCTTTCTGAAAAAAAAAATTTGAGGAATTTCAATTAGATGGTTATTTCATGATTCACGGGATTCTATTCTGATCGTTATAACTACAGAGGTTTCGTAACTGGAGACAGTGGTTATATTTTATATTTGAATTAACGCTTAAGGGAAAAAGGAATTTCGCTCGAGAAAAATCACATAATAACGCCCTAATTTGAAAGTTTTACTCAATATAAATCAGCTTTCCTTTGTCGAGTCATCCACAAGTATTCAATTGGCAATATTTGAGTTCTTCTCAATTCAAAATATTCGTGAAACTTGTAATGAAATCCATTCAATCTGAGTGCTCATTCATTTTAATTTTCAAAATATACCTATCTGCAAATATTTCACATGTTTTTCCCATCGATCAACTTCCAAAAATTCAATTCCAATTATGTATAATGATTTTAAATGATTTCATTATAAGTACAGTATATTGAGTTTTAGAGTCAAAATATGTCATAAAATAAAATTATTTAGTTCCCACAGGATTCTCAGTTTCCCTGCGATTTCACTGCAGTACACGAAAAAAATAGGAGTTTCATAAAAATACATTTCCAGATACATAAAATTGTAAAATACTTCATCATAGATTTTCATCAAGTATTGGTTAAATCCATCAAAATAAACTAATGAAGATTTGTAATACTTTTAATTGAATCGAATCCAAAAGTTGAGTAAGCAAACTTTTGCTCTCCGCAAATTCTGATATTGAGGATTTTTATTTCGGAAACATTTTATTAAAAAAAATTGTTTTTCAACATCTGCATAAACTCCTTCCTGAAATTTGGATTTTGAGGCAGCCTATGGAAAATTAAAGTGAGCAGAAGCAAACGCAATTCTGATTCCTGTATATTCGCCATACTGGTACTGGTACCAGAATTATATATGAATGGAACCCGTATAGAAGTCAAGAATACTATGAAAATACTGGGAGTGTTTTTTGATTAAAAACTATACTGGAAACCTCACATAAAATACCTAACCGCCAGATGCAAAAGAGCACTTAATGTTATTAGATGAATCTCTAATATAAATTGGGATGCCGATCGAAAAATTATTCGTGCCACGTATAAATCTATGATACTGCCAAAATTAGAATACGGTAGCATTATACATGGGTCGGCGTGTAAAAGTCGCTTGTACCAACTTGAAAAGATCCATAAAGAAGGACTTCGACTAGCAATAGGAGCATTCCGTACTAGCCCAAATTAATCAATCTTCTGTGAGTCTGGCATCAGTTCATTAACATATAGGAGAATAACACTTTTATTGAATTATGGATCAAAAATATGGTCCCAACCAAGTCATTCCAATCTTCCGATCATTTACAATGAAGCACTAGTAAACAAATCAGTACGAAAACGAGTAGAAGATGATTTAGATTCATTGAATATTGAGTTACCAACAATTTTTCCTTTCTCCTTCGGAAAAATACCGCCTCAGATGTTAGCAACGCCAAAATTTCATTTTGAATGTAATAGATTCATGAAATAAAATACCAATCGAATTCAATTTCTCCAAATATTCCATGAGATCATAAACATATATGAGAATAGTACCGTAATATATACTGATGGGTCAAAAACTACAGAAGGAGTTGGATCAGCATTTTTTTGTAATGGAGAAACTCACCAATGGACATTGAACACAGTAGCATCGATATTTACAGCTGAATTATACGCCTTTCTCCAAGCATTGAGATTTATCGAGATACTGGAAAGAGGAACTTTATAGTTAATTTTATAGTTAACTCAAAGATATACAAAATAATTACAATACCGATTCTCTATTCCAGATCGTATAAAATGTAATCCACATCCTCCAGAACTCTGGCAAAAAAATATTTTTTTTGGATTTCTGGACACATAGGAATAGCCGGTAATGAACTCGCAGATACTGATGCCCGCGATGCTACTGGACAAAATTATTTGAATCCCAATTAGAACTGAAGATATAAAAACGTATATCAAAAATGAAATAAGAGACAAATGGAATCAAGAATGGAATGGGTGTAACCATAAATTGAAAATAATAAATAACAAAGTCGACGAGATAATATCTTTTCCATCACAACAAAAAAGAGAACATATTGCACTCACTCGATTGAGAATTGAAAATACTCATATTACATCTAGTTACCTTTTTTGTAGTTCCAGACCCCCAATATGCGACACCTGCGACGTACAACTTACTATAGAACATTTACTCCTCCTATATAGTGTGTCCGATATATTCCTAAGCTAGTTACAACTGCTCCCTTCCTGACACACTGCAACAATGCCTTAGAAATGAAAAATATTGCTTGAAAATAATACAATATATATTTTGATTACTGAATTACTGAACGGTATATCAAAAAATGTCCTTTTTACGGATGGATATTCCAATCACTTTTCGATTTCTATTTTCATTTCAAGAATTTTACACGGGATATTGATGTTCGGAAAATAATTTGACGACAGTGCATTCAGAGGTATGAAGAAGTATCACATAACAAGTCCATGTAGCAGATATGATTGTGGTTGGCGTTGCACATGATGGATGTCAAAGAATATTATGAAGAACAAGTAAATAATGAATTGAAGGGGTTATATTTTTAGGAGTGATTAATAATAATAATAATACGTCTTTATTCACCATAAAAATACAAATGGAATAGACAAAAATAAAATAAAACAGAATACAGGAACAATAACAAAAACAAAGAAAAAAAACTTCCAGTATATGGGGAATAGGCGGAGTATAAGCCAAGGCTGTTTTTCAACTCAACCTGGGAGAAACTATAGATAAATAATATGAACACAAGTCGAGTTAACAATATCAAAAAATTTTAGTTATTGCTTCACTTTAGAAAATTCATTTTAGAAATGCCAAGGTCGGGAACGGGCAAGAGGCTAATGAGACAAATAAGTCTTCAGTCTTTTTTTAAAGTTTACGATGGTGTATGATCGAAGATTAATTTTTTGGGATGGAGTAGTAGAAAGCCAAAAACTTTCTTTCCCAAAAAAGTAAATAAATTTGTGTGATTGATGACTTGTTTACTTTATGATAATTCATGATCACTTACATGAAATGAGTAAAAACACTTTTGTTAGATTTAGAATGTATGTTTTTATCATTCCCTCTGTATATAGATTTTTATTTAGTTTATGTGATGTCTGATAATATTTTTAGTTGAATCAGGTTTGTTAGTAAAAAGATTTTGATTAGTTGTCAAATAAATAGAATTCAAATACGTCAGTAGGACTTTATTTGATGATAAAATTATATCCATCCCATATTTAAAATAGTGGCGACCGTAACCGGACTAAATTATTGACAATGTATATTATGCAGAAAGAAAGAGAGCAGCTGCGAAGACATTTTCGCAATACTAGCAGCGACCTAGATGTAGCCTTGAGTACGAAGCAAACGAGTAACGCACAAATAATATCACTCTTGAGACGAAAGACAAGAGTGATCGAATATTCACTATTGATGGGAACTTCAAGGAGCAGTTATTTTCCGGAAAGTTCAACGATGCCGAAGTTCAACAAGAGTTCGACGATATGGAGTTTTATAGAGCTGAAATAATCAAATATAAATCTGAATTCGAAATCAGACTGGCAGATAACAAAATGCGAGCAGTGCATCTGGAACTGGTGAAATCTCTATCAACAGACACATTTTTATCATCACTCAGGCGATTTATAGCGAGAAGAGGAAGAGTTTCAGTTATGGTCAGATTAATTGAGGACTTACTTCGTAGAAACTTAGGGAAAGCAACTTTAACATATGAAGAATTGATGACGACTTAATGCGATTGTGAAGTCATGATTAATGCAAGGCCTTTAACTTATATTTCGAAAGAAGATAATTTAAAACCTTTCAGCCCTTCTATGTTTATTTCGGATATATCTACCAGTGAAACTCCAGATTTCGATATCATAGACAGACATCATCCAGTGAAACGACATAGATACCTGCAAAAGATAAGAGAGTGTTTGTTTGGCAAAGCTCAAAGCGATGCCAATGACAGGTTCTGGTCCAATGAAGCCGCTTGCTGCACCCTCCTTTGCAAGAGAGTCAGCAGCTTCATTGCCTTCCAGGCCAGTATCCCCAGAAATCCAGACCAGAGACAATATGTTTAGTCTTCCTATCGAGGAGAGTCTTTTTTGGCAGTTTGCTACCAATTTAGACTTTGCTCGGTGGGAGCCAAGAGCTTCCAACGCCGCTTGACTGTCCGAGAATATTTTTATTGACTTGTGAGTGAGGTTGGATTTATCCAATCTCTCCGCACACAATTCAATAGCGTAAATTTCCGCTTGAAATACAGTCGCATAAATTCCTAGGCAAGTAGATAAATCTGTCCTGGGTCTGCAACTGAAAACACCTGCACCAGAACCGGAAGGTGTTTTTGATCCATCTGTGAACCAACAACTATCTGCTCTTAATATTTGCTTCTCCCGCAGGATCCAGTCCTCTCTACTCGGGAATAGTACTTTAAAGACAGAGGTCATTTCCAGAATACTGTCACTGCCAATGTCAACCAACAGTCTGTTGCACTCTGCATTAAATTGATTTGTGCAATTGGCAATGTACACAAGTCTGTATGCAGTCCATGTAGCCTCTGTTTCCAGAAAAATGTGGAGAGGAGGTAGATCTAGAAGGATCTCCATCGCCGCTGACGGTGTGGTACTGATGGCATTACTGATAGCCAGACAAGCCTGTTTCTATCAGCCAGAGAGCTTCGCTTGGGCCTGTAAAGCCTTCGGCCACCAAACAATCGCACCATACGTGATCATTGGTCTGACAATCATCACTGATGAGGACTACATAACAGAAGAGCAAGACATCAAAGAGAAAACTGAAGAGATAGTCACAAGAAGGGGGCGAAAAGTCAGAGCTCCGCATCGTTATGGTTTCGAGTGAAATTTATAATGTTATATTGAAATTTCTCTTTAGTTTTCTTATTTTAATTTCAAAAGGGGGGAGAGTGTTAGATGTAGAATCTATGTTTTTATCATTCCCTCTGTGTATAAATTTTCTATTTAGTTTATGTGATGTCTGATAATAGTTTTAGTTGAATCAAGTTTGTTAGTGAAAAAATTTTGATTAGAGAGATTAGAGAATACGTAAGTAAGACTTTATTTGATAATAAAAGTGACAAAAGTGATTTTATTTATTTAATCATTGTTAATGATATCTACCAGAATGTAGCATGTTGGAGAAACCAGCTCTTTAAATGTCTTCTATGGAATTATTAGGGTTTCACCGGTGAGAAATTTATCGAAGTGCTCAAAAAAATGGTAGTTGGTTGCCGAGGGGTCTGTAGAGTATGGACTCTGCTGTAATGTTTTGGCCCGGTTGCAGAAAATTATAGTGAATCACACTAGCCGCTGAACATCATACAGTAACTATGGTTTTTTGTGGGTTTTCGCCTTTAGGAACGATCCGATCAAAAATAGGATAGTTTTGGTTGCGCAAAAGCAAAGATGAATAGACTTCAACAACTTCTGTCGATCGTTCAATTCGCACCCAATTTTCAAAGCACTTGGAAGCTGACGCCCAGTTCTTCCGTCATCCCAAGCACCGTTCGTGATGAGTCAGTCTCCACCAGGATCCTAAAATGCACATCCTGGATTACTGCCGGTCAATCACTTCGGAGTTCATCTTCGAGGCCAATATTTCCGGAACGAAATTTCGCAAACCAATGTGCCTGATTAATTTTACGGACTATTTCGGCAGCGCTTTGGTTCAATTTGAATTCTTAGAGGAAAATTGGTCGAAAATCGTTCGACTACATCATATAATAAGCTGAAAAAAGGCAAATAATTAATATTTGGGGAAAAAGTTACCAGCATCAGTATAAAGAGTACAAAATTCTCTATCGAGCAGTATATCACACGACACAGAAAAATACATATTAATTGGTATATGACATAACCAGGGTCAACCTGGTTCAATTCAATGTAATCAGGTTCAATTCAATTCAATTCAATATATGAAGTAACCAAGTTCAATTTAATGCCACAAAAACCCAGGTATCGGTTTTCTCCAAGAAGATAAATGTCTCCGAGCCGGATATAATAATGTCAGGTCAGACAATTCCGAACATTACATGCAACCTTGATAACCTGGAACATCGAAGAAACGTTGGAAATTTATCTCTCCTCTATAAATACTTTCACGGGAAGTGTTCGAGTGAACTGGCACATTTGATTCCACCTAGAGCGGTACATATCAGAACTACGCGACGGACTGTGGCTGCTAATCGGTTTGAGGTTCCATTCAGTACACCTCGTCCTACATTGTTTGAGAACTCTTTCATCTGGAGAACTGCGTTCATGAGGAATAAACTTTCTGAGAACGTTTTTCCAAATGGATTTAATCTTCAGCGCTCTGAGAGCTCCTCAAGAATGTTCCTGTAGTACTTGTGTTCCGTCATTGAAAAAAAGCTACAAAAAAAACATTACATGAAATTGGAAAAAACTGTTGAATAACCTAATATTATGGATTTTTATATTATTTCAACATTTGAGAGATGAAACATTTTCCCTCTTTTTATGAAGAGAAATCTGTTAATTCCTTGAACATACATAGATTCAAATGTCACTAGATGTACGAATTTCAAATGAAATGTATCAGGTAGGTAGGTAGTATGATACTTCGTTCTTTTAGAGTTTAGAACGCCGCGCCGTTTTGGGCAGATGTGTCTATTCTATGGTTAAGCATCTTGGATTTGAACATCAGTGATAATTTGCACTGTCAATATGCGAGTACATTTCGTATCGTCGATACAAATCAATTACCGCTTGGCACATTGAAAATTATAGCCTTCTTTGGTCTACGGCACAGTCAGATTTGTTTGAGCTCTTTGATATATGTCAAACTTTTGACAGTATTTATTATCTTCCTCAGGATAACTGTGATATATAATTATTATATAATACAAAGATATAGCCATGAATGGCTACCAACTAACGTTGGATGAATTATAATTGTTATTGACAAACACTTATTCATTTCTTACAAGTCTTTGACCTTCATTCCATAATAAAAACGCCAAGGAAACAACAAATCCCTAACGTATCTTTATTCGGTACCTGTCAGACATATTTCTATAAATCGTCTGCTTGACGGCATAATTATTTGCGTCACGAAGTCTTTTTCTTCGACTTTCTACCTATCGATCCGCAGTGGCGTCGAGACGGCGATGTCAACAAGTGTTACACGCACTGAGGACGCCTTGATGAATTGCTCTGAGATTCAAATATTTTGATGGCAGAATATTTATTGAGCATCTGTTGATGATTTAGCTAACTCAAAATGAAAGGTTGTTTGTGGTTGGAAAACTGGTTTCATCCTGACGATATAACTCACTGTAATTGTAGCTTTCGGAATCTTACTCGTTTGTTGAGATTGTTTTTCAGATTTTTTTCTCCTCGTGTACAGAGGGGGCCAAATTGGACACTTCGAAAGGGAAACTCCTGTCGTCAAAGTAGATAGATGAAAACTGTGTTTAAGGATCAAATTTTGAGAGAAGATTAATTGTGTACAATTAAACAAAACTTTTCAGGAACATCTGGCAAAAAGCCATGCAGCGTTCAAAATCTCCTCTTCTGGTCCTGTATAGCTTCAATTTGTGTTTTTTCAGAATCCTTCCAACGTTAGTTCTTGGTAGGCCTGTTTATATTTTCAAATTTCGCGTTGACGTTTTGGGATTATTTTCATCAGTTCCTAAAACGACTATTTCTTCCAACTCCTTATCCCTATTTCTTCCAACTCCTTATGCCTATTCGAATCATATAATTTTGGCCTTCTCTTTTGGCATTTCATTTCGAAGTTCCATTGCCTATTATGACATAAATTGATTTGAAATCTCTGAAATAATCTGTAAAAAATTAAAAAGGTTAGCGGAAAGAAACAAGTATATTAGGCAAAAAACTGAAATTACAATTAAATAAAATACAAGCAACAAACAAATCAAAAAAATGAACTATTAACACGAGATGAAAATTAAAAAATTATTAACAAGAAGTTATCACCCGAAGACGATTGTGGATTTTGACAATCGAAACGTCGTGAAGTAACTTGGTTTGGAATCTTTTTAGTTTCATTTCTTTTTTTTTTATTTACTTTATTTAAAGTCGCATCAACATCCAGGTTTACTAGCGACTGAACAATGCATCAGTTGCAGTGGTATTACAGTTGAACAAGTTGACAATTCCTAAAAACTTTACAATATTTTCAAAATTACACTTAGGTCCTGATGCTTTCTTGATTGAAGGCGGGATGCCATGAGTTAGTCTTTCGTTTGAATATAGCACACACTTTGTTGAGATATGGTCTACAGTTACGGGATAGTCGGACACTTCTTTTTTGTTGATAATTTTTTAATTTTCATCTCGTGTTGATAATTCAATTTTTTGTTTTTAATGCTTTTATCATAATTTGACAGCTACCAGTAAAGATTTTCATTCATTGCCGCATCGTCCAAAACCTACTTGATAAAAGTGTGCGTTTCAAAGTCTATCTGCATGAAAAAACCTGAAAGCTTTGTATTTCAAAGATGACTCTAGCAAAACATCAAGTGTGCTACATTCTTGGAAAGGTGATGTCAATCTCTATTGAAATATGCAGAAATATACACGGCCAGACACATCCGTCAGTTTTCATCTATCTAGTTTGAACACTGGAGTTTCTCTTTAAAAGTGTCTAATTTGGCCCACTCCATACAAGCTTGGGAATTTTGTAGTAAATATAATATTGATATTTAAGAAAACAATGACATTTTTGTTTCAGCTTATACTTGAACTTCTACAATAAACATTTTTTATGAATACTGCTGAAGGAAATACGGCTTATATTGAGATTGTAGAAAAACTCCTGTAAATTAAAAAAAAATGCCATGTCGCAAATTAAATAGATAGATCAGTAAAAGCACTGAAATTTGCATCTACCTTCTTTATTCTCTATTGTTTGTCTAATTCTCTATTGTTTGTATTATTGCATTTCAAATATACTTGTTGAACTCAAAAAAAATATCAAAAATGATGAACTCATGAACTGATGGTCAAATTTTGTTATAATTTCCGCCGGTCTCCCCTACCTAGTCTGCTTTCATCCTACTGAATCATTAAGAATCCATGTGACAACCCTCGTTCTCCAACAGTGTGTATTCTAAATTTCCACGGTGACATCCAGTAGAACCGTCTATTTGAAATATTCCTTATTGCTATATTTCTATTGTCTGACAGGTTAAATCTCATTGTGATGGAGGGCCATGGATTTTCCACCGACATTTTTTACGTAATCTGTAGGTCGTAAGAGTCTTCAACAAAAAAGAAATCCAAATTGCAATAAATATGTCAGAATCATCTTTTTTTTATCTACATCTCGACAACGCCCTTCACATGTGCTGCCCCCTTGTTTACTTTAGATATATTTCTGTCAAATCCTTGATATTTGGGGAAGATGGTAGCGTCCTTAATATGTTGCTTGGTTTTTGGAATATTTTTATTGAATTCGATCCTATAGCTTAACAAATCTAGGAGTCGACTTGAGAATATCGGACCATATCTGTACTTAGAAGTATGCAATGGCTTCCATGATTTAATAATGAATATATTCATGTAATTGTAGTATTTTTAATCATTTCCTATAAATATTCATTTTATTTTTTATCGACCTTTTTTTGGGTAATTTTTACCTTCCACAATCTGAAAAAATATAAAAATTATAATGGAGAACTTTATACAAGTGTAGAAGGGCAAACTTTTTAGTTTATCCCGATAAGTTACTGACATCTTATTTCTTTACTTCTTTGACATCTGTCAAAGAAGTAAAGAAATAAGCTCTCAAAAAAAGGAATAACTGCGTATATATTCGAATTTTTATCCATTTCTGAAGACGGAGGCAGATTTTGGCCTCCGAAACGTAAAAGATAAGTATAATTTCTTAATAATTTTTTCGATAGGCAAAATTGTGAAATACGACAAGTTGCTGATAAATAGAAGATTTTTCTTTGTGAAAAATACTTTGATTTTTACGCAGTAACTTATCGGGGTAAACTAAAAAGTTTGCCCTTCTACACTTGTATAAAGTTCTCCATTATAATTTTTATATTTTTTCAGATTGTGGAAGGTAACAATTACCCAAAAAAAGGTCGATAAAAAACTGATTTTTTCCTACACAAAAAATGACTTTCGTTGAATATTTATTTTATATTTTTTCATGATGAAATAACAAAATTGATATTATATGAATGAAGATGTTAACAACGACCATGTTTCATGCAGAAAATTGTTGCCGAATACGACACCCTACATTTTGTTTTATGAGAGAGAGGACATTGTTGGATCAAGATCTTCAGATGATGTGGTGCTGCAGGTTTTTCCGGGTTTTCCTGCAGCTGAAAAAGCAAATGCGCCACTGGAATCAATGAAGTCGCCCCGGAGCGCCAATTAATTTTTATTGTTGTATTTTATTTTTAACGACGAGTTAATAATTTGAATTGTCATTTGAATAACAGCGTTGCCATTTCACTACTTGGTTTATTGGAAATATTTAGGAGATTTGATAAAGACATAGGTAATATCTTCATAAATGGTGCTGAACATGTGGCCCAATTTCATATTAATAATAATAACAATAATAATAATAAATGCTTTTATTGAAAGGTTACTCCTCAGTACAAGAGGTACTAATCTAACCTAACAAATGGCAGAATTCAACGTCTGCGCATGATAAATCAAGGCAGAAATTGCTCTTCCATCCAACCAGTAAGAGATAATTTACACATTATTTGCAATCGAACTTAATGAAAAATAGAAAAAAGAAAAGAAGGAAGTGAAGCAAAAGAAAAAGAAAGAAAAGCAGAAAACAGGGACAAAAAACGAATAAATGGGAATTTGATGTTTTATATGTGAAAAATCATGTCACAAACATAATGATAAATTTGATGATTTCTACATAATTATGGTAAAAACATATTACGTATATTATGGATGGACACATACAACACCAGAAATTTATTTATCATTTCCAACGTGATAGATGTTCCTATGTATGCAAAAAAAATACCTGAATGTTATATAAACTAAAGTGCTCTTGTCCAACCTTAAGTCTTTATATCGTGTCTAAATTTGATTTAATAATTCGGGGACTTATTTCTATATAAAAATCCATATTGAAACCTGTTCTACTCTCACAGACATTTTGGAAACATATCGAAAATAACTTATCTCTAACAAAAATACCCACTTTTCCGATCTATTGTAGAAATACTTTAACAAAATTTGAATCAATTCGAAACAAAATATCCAATTGGGATGATGGGTTCAGACAACAAATTTAAAGAAAACTAGCTCTAACCAGCTATCTACGATCGTTCCGAAATTAAAACATAAATAACATAAATCTAGGATCGGTTTTGTTTGTATTCATCCTTCACTCTATTCCCGTGGCTGGTACCAAGAAAATAATGTTTGTGTTTTCCAAACTTTCTCTATTGTCTTCCTATATATGCATGGAAAGGATGGTCGATTAGTTGGAAACTTTTAATGTACTTCTCATCGTTGACAACTTTATTTCCAGTTGTTTGCACCTCAAATCGTTTTTAATGAATATTTGAAACGTTTTTCATAATACTTCTCAAGATACCAAATGACTGAGATTAGTGTCAATGCAGTAAGAACTCCAGAAATTGATTGTACTAATAATCAAAGAAACATATTTCATATGTAATATATAGTTTTACAGCAAGGTTAGATCATACATCAGAAAAGTAGAAAAAATGCATATAATGAAACCCGTTCTTTCCCAATAACAAGAATTAATGAGGAGAGATACATACGAATAAAAAAATAAATATTTTGAAATGAAATCTCATAAAATTCATATCTCCCAACGGACCTACACAGTAGGTGCTCGTTAATTCCATTTCGAAATATTCATTTTCTAATACGTATGTAATTCTGCTCGATACAGTCTTAAGAGACATTTTAATTTTTGTCAGAGTATTTTTCCAAGGATGTTTCTTCCCCGCTTGGGACTCGGGCAAATTTCGGATATGCAGTTGCGGGCCTGTTTTGTTTTGTTCTGTTTGTGGCTATAGGACATTTCGCAGAATAGGCAAGACGGTATGAAAATGAGATGGAAAAAAGCGTCATCGAATGTGATCCTAGAAATCTTTTTTTTATTTCACAATTCTGTTTTTTTTTCACATTCACCTTCGAATATGTCTTAAGAGTTTTCTCGCAACATTTGCTTCACGAATTGAGCTTTATTTGAAATGAAAAATAATTCGATGTCGCAGATAAATATCGCAAACTACTCGAAAGTAGATACAAAAACAACACCCTTTATATGATTTCAATTTTCAACATGAGCAATTTTCCATGGTTGAATTTCAATCAACTCTGGTATACGCCTTTTCAACAATCTCAACTACCTGAATCATGACAAATTTATTGTCCTTCAGTTTATGTCCTTTTCAAAATTCGCCAGAGCGACCATGCAGAATTTATTTCATGGCGGGGCAAGGATCCAGACGACTTTGCATTAAAATTCAAATATTTACATTTACATCGGTTTTATATATGAGGAAATTCACTCTTGGCATAACCTGCAACATGAAATCATGAAGTTGAATAGTATGAAAGTCGAAATCCGGCTTCAAAGAAGATTTGATTCCAATAAACGAATAACTGCAGATAGTGCGTGAATCGGAGATGTGCAGTATGGTAAAGACTCGCAGAAAACGGTCAAGTTTTGACTTAGGAGAAGAAGGAAATTCTAAATGAGGCTGAACCCGCATAGTACCCAAAAGAACTAATTCCCAACGAAGTTGGAATACCGTACAATATTCCTGTGTCAAAATCAAGGAGAAATCTGTTCAAATTCGATGAATCCGATGTTTCTTCTGAATTCGACAACAGTTTCGACAGAGTCTCTGACTAAGCCACCGAAAATGAATACAATACAATACAAATTTGATATTTTTATCTCCTCCTAGTCCAAGTAAGTATTGTGACAAGTATGTATTAAAATTTAATTCAAAGTTATCAGAATTTTTGTATACGGTAGATCATTACAGAGAGCATTTACTGACATTTTTAAACATAACAAAAAATAATGTAAGAAAAATAAGCAATTATAATATATCTCGATTAATATTAAAAGAAATTAATAAACCAAGAAAAGTTAGTAATTTAATTATTGTAAATACACAGGAAGTAAAAGGAGGTAAAACTAAAGTAGTAATTAATGAAGATATATCAATGACGGAAAAAATTAATAAAGATGATACTGAACAAAACTTTCAGGTGGTAGATCTAGTTAAAGATAATGATGAAAATTTTCGGAAGGTAGGTCTAGGTATCTTAGATACATAAATACTAAAGCAACTAAAAAGCAATGTTTTATTTTATCAATGAATGCTCAGAGTCTGCCCTATCATTTTGACGAAATTTCAACGCTAATTTTAAATAAAAAACCTCTGCTGGTATGTTTGTCAGAAACACATCTTACCGATAATATATTTGATTCTGAAATAACAATATTTAACTATGATATTTATAGAATTAACAGTGATAGCCGACATACTGGAGGGGGTATTATTTATGCAGACAAACAAGTGAATGTAGTTTGGAATAGGTCATTTGATGAACCAAAGCAGTACTGGCTTATGATGATTAAATTCATGTTTAAAAACGTAAGTTATATTGTGGTTAGTTTATATCGATCACCAAATGGATCTATTCCAATATTTCTAGACTTTTTTGAAAGCATTGTAGTGACATATTTATGTGACAATAACTGTTATATAGTTGTTACGGGTGATTTTAACATTGATTGGCTGGTAGATACAACAGCTAGTGTTAAATTAAAGCATTTTATTTCTGACAATGGTCTAAAAAATATAGTCAATGATATTACTCATCCATCTAATAACGATAACCGTGGTTCAATTATAGATCTAGTTTTAACAAATTCGGAAAACTTCTGTATACAAATTAAAAAGATTCCCAAAATAAGTACACATTTTAATATATTGATCTATACCAATGACAGTTTACATGATAGAGAACCTGTAGTAATAAGAAGCCGTAGTAGAAATATTGACTATCTTAAAATAAATGAAAAACTAGCTGAAATACAATGGAATTATAGACTAGATATAAATCAAAGATACAATGACTTTTATTTAAAGCTTATAAAAATATTAGATGAAGTAGCACCAATAAAAGATATTAAGATTTTTCCCAAGTATAAAAATTGGTGGAATGACACTGTTCAAAAAGCTACCCGAGCTAGGGATATTAGTTATCAGGCATATATTTTAAACAAATCTCCTTCAAATCTAGAGAAATACAAACAGACAAGAAATTTAGCAGTTAAAGTAATTCGACGAGAAAANAACTGTTTTGTAGTGTTTGTAAAAGGCCTTACAAAATATTGATAATGACTATAATGCTTTATAAAACGGTGCCAATTTCCTATTTATAGCAGTTTTATAAACACTTCGAAAACATTTCTGTGAGGAATGCAGTTTTATAATTTGTTTCTAAGAAACGTTTCCGCAACTATTATAAAATACGAAATTGCTAGTTGGGTGTGATTGATGACTTGTTTACTTTATGGTAATTAATGATCACTTGAATAAATGAATTAAAACACTTTTGACTAAATACCACTGGTAGATTTTCGGTTTCGGGTTTGACCCCATTAACAAATATAAAAGTGAAATCTGAATTTTGAAATATTGGTTTTATTAAAATTTTCAGATATGCTGCAAAGTCAGGTATTTGAGAGAAAGGTTGTTGGGTGAACCAGGATGCCAACTTAAAATTGCACCCTGAAAATTCTGAAAATTTGTTAATTTCCATGGCCAAATCAATTAAAAACCAGAAACATATATCCCTCAATGAGCAACTCGATGAGTTGCTCGTTGAGGGATATATGTTTCAGGATGTAATTTTAAGTTGGCATCCTGGGTCGCCCAACTACCTATCTCTCAAATACCTCTCCTTGCAGCATACCTGAAAATTCTAATGAAACCGATATTTCAAAACTCAGATTTCAGTTTTAAAATTCATAATGGGGTCAAACCCGAAACCGGTCGTATGAATAAAATCTACCAGAGACAAAAGTATTTCTATTCATTTCATTTAAGTTGTATCAAGCAAAAAACTAAAATTACAATGGAATACAATAAAGGAACAATAAAAAAATCCGAAAATTGAACAATCAACACGAGATGAAAATTAAAAATTATTAAAAAGGAATGAAAATTGAAAATTGATCTGATCCATGTAGTTTCAATTTATTAAAGTTATTTGAACACGTTTACTAATCAATTTTCTTTGGAACAAACGAACAAATATATTGATAGTTAGTTAATCTCGTGAAAGATCTAAATTGATGTAAATTGAAAAAATATCATAGGCTAAGTCACGATAAGGTAGGTTGAGTTAGTGTAATGAGGGACCTCACTCGAGACATTGTATCCAGGTGTTTAATGACAGTAGTGTAGCAGGTTGAGTGGTAGAGCAGGACCTCACTAGATTATACATAGCAGGTTACTGAACTTCGCCTTTTAGGTCAGCAGTTATGTGTAAATGAATGTTAAACATATTTGTTCTGTTTTCCATGCTGATTTAATAAAGACATATCATCATTATTATTATTAGTAGTATTTTTATATGATGTGCACGCTCAAGGTCATGTGACGTCATTTAATGTCAAAAGTGACCGAGAAAGATTGAAACCAGCATTAGCATACTACTCACAATCTGGCCGTGACTATCAGGACATTTGAATAAAAGAAATACAAAATAGACAGATAATAAAGAAAAATATATATTTCATGTAACTCATATTGTACTGTAGTTTTTCCAGAAACCGTTTTCGTCCATAAACTGATAATATAGATGACCATTTGAGTAACAGATATACGGTAATAACAAATAAGACAAATCCATGTTGGGAAAATATTTAGTGAGTATCTCCATGAAATATTGTTGTTTCCTAGGTATTTTCTTTATTTTTCTTGAGATCAAATATGGTTCTTCCAAGTTCGGCAAAGGCTCAAATTTCGAGTCTATAGACAGAGGTGTTTTACTGGTTGATTTTTTCATGCTTTCATCATCGTCACACTTCGTTGGTGGGCATATACAATCTTTTTTCTTCTTAGGTACCTTGTGAGTTAGTTTTATTTTATTGTTCCTTTCGAATGTATCAAACTTTTTCCGTTGAGAACTTTGGCTGGAACACCTATTTGCAGTATAACTCAGTTTCTGCAATTTTTCGTCAAGTACTGAACTCATTCTCAATGACTCTTTAACATTCTGTTTCACAGCATGATTACTTATCATCAAATCATTTTTCGTATTTGATAGTTGTTTTACAAATCCACATTTTTTCTTATGTAAATACCGAGTTCCATATATGTCTAATTTTTTTTCTTCTTCTTCTTTTCTCTTCATTTTCTCCATTTCAATGTTTTTCTTTTCCAATACCATCAGATTTGATTTTTCGTGTGCCATCTTGCACAAGGTTTCCAAATATTTGTTCGCTTGTATTTTCTTGGATTCATCATCAAAAAGCTGATCTGCTTTCTTTTCAAAAACATTAATTGAACATATATGTCGATTATTTTTTCTCTTCAGATTCAATTTATTACATCGACTAGAACAGAACTTG
Source organism: Leptinotarsa decemlineata (assembly GCF_000500325.1). NCBI lineage: Eukaryota > Metazoa > Arthropoda > Insecta > Coleoptera > Chrysomelidae > Leptinotarsa > Leptinotarsa decemlineata. Next base: position 5,968 of record NW_019292528.1, on the reverse strand, counting down.
ATCCATTGACATCTTATACACGAAGTCAATTCTTTATTACGTCCCAGTAAACACTCAAAGCATACATTATACCTAGCTGGATCGTCTAGTCCTGGTTTCAAAAGATACGAATTCGTGGAGATGGGTATTTCTTGAAAATTAATATTCTCAATAGTTACTTTATAATTATCTACTTTACATTCATCTGCCAGGGTTGTATGGGTTTTGTTTTCCGGTGGTTTTTTCTTTTTCTTTTGTTTTATTTCTGTTTCATTTTTATTTATGTAATCTAATAATTTCAAACAAATTTCTTTATCCAATTGCTCAATGTTGAGCTTACCGTAGTTGAAAAGTAGTTTGAGATTTTCTATTGCCTTCTCAGGTGTAAGATATTCCGCTAGAACTTTAACACTCTCATATTCTAGCATATTAGTGTAAGCTAAATTATAAAGGTTCTCGGTAGCTTTCATTTTGATATTTTCAATTATCATTTCTCGTGTTAGTTCTTTCAAATGAGTATTCAACACTGTTTGGAAATCGTTTTTATTTTTCTGGGAAGACGTGGGTCGTTGTTTATCTTTTTTATTTTCGATGTCAATACTTTCAAAATCGACAAATCCAATTGCGTTTTCAAACTCACCAACATTTTGCAAAGGACTGACTCCAAATTCAACTAAAAATTTAATCATCTCAATACAATTTTCAACTGGTAATATTTCTTTGAATTGTTCAGAAAATAGGAGTGTTAATATGTTTCCCTTTTTTGGAGCCAAGAACTGATAAGGATCTGTCAAATTTGAGGACAAAAGATTCTCAACTAGCACCGAATTCCCGGATAATATTGCCAATGATAAGGCATTCAGTCCTAGATAAGTTGCATCAATATCGATGCCAGACTCAATTAGCGAATTGCTCACTCGTTTGAAGAAATTGCAATAATCTGTTTCGAAATCTTGTCGAAGGCAGAGTATGTGTAAGGGATTCTTGCCGTTATCGTCGGTATCATTACTACCATTACTACCTAGAATAAAAATATATCGTTCAACTCATATAAGAAATGTACGAGTACATACATGGGAAGGTCTGTCATCGTACAAGAAAGTTCAGCTCCACCCTGAGTAAGGGGTTAAAGATGGAAGCACTCTTATAAAATCTATATTTCTCAACCGATTTGGATGATTATTTTTTCATGTCTATTAAGACAGCAATTTTCATGAATTATTCGTCGTTTCAGGGCCAACTATTCTCATTTTTCAAGGGCAAAGTTAGAAGAGAATGAAATAAGTAAATATGCTGTTTAATCAACCCACCACTTCAATTTCAAAAGTTTCATCTAAGTTCTGACTACACCCTGGATTAAGGAGGTCTCGACATATCACAATTTCTACAAAATCTGTTCATCAATGAAAATATTATAAGGGAGTAATATTTGACAAAAAATGTCGTTCAGTGGAATTTTGACTACACCACTGGGTTTGGAATTATATTTAGCGAAATATAATTCAGATCCGTTTATTCATCAAAAATGTATGAAATGTACGAATCATATGAATGAATCAAACTTTAATGTCAATAATTTCAAATCAAAAAACTGCATTTATTACGAATTGCTATAACTAGTGGAAAACAATCTCTTATTCACAGGAAATGCACATAATAGGTTCGGTGATGATAAAAAGTTGAAACTAATATGAGTGAAATTCAAATTTTTATAGCCTCCATTAAACCTCCATTCTAGACAATGCCTTGCGTACATTTTGTATAATGAAAAAGAGGTTGGTTGGCGACGTTTCGAATTTAATTAAATTCTTCAGGACTTTGTAACAATGAATTTTCATAAAAATACCTTCCACAACACTTATACGATTATTATCGTTTCAATTTCACAAGCAATGATGAGTTCTCAATTAAATTACTTACCGAAAAGAAATTTTTTTGTGTTGATAATATTACTATATTAAAAACTATCAAGACATATTAGATACATATTTGAAAAATAAAAATAAAAAACATTGCAACAACAAAAATTCCGAGACAACACCAACACGACATGAAACAAACGAATGGCTTCATCTGTGATTCTGATAAGGTGGTGTCTGTTTTTTTAATCAATGGCAGAAAAAAAAAAGATGAAAAAATATGCTGTATTGAGGCCATCGACTTCTCTTCTGGTGTTAACACTATCGCATTTGGGGATATGTATCATTTCACTCAAAAGTCTTTTGGATAAATATGGTTGAACATCTAGAATAGTTGGAGGATCAAAATAAAAAAAATTGCATGTTCAACAAAAGCTGAGGGGTGTTGAATATTTAGTTTCTTAGAGTCTCTCATGTGTTCTACAACTCGTGTTTTACCAACATAGGATTTGTGACAGCTTCCACAGTTCAATTTGTACATAATATTGGATTGCATTTCTTGTGGTGTTTTTTGTTTCGACAAAAAATGCTTGCCAACTATATTTTCATTTGAAAAAGCCACTTTTATTTCTTTGGTACTTGAGTAGCATTCCAAGTTTAACAGATACATTTTCTACGAATGGAATTTTATGATATTTGGGTGTCACCCCTGTATTTTGGGAGGAGAAACTCCTTCCTTTTGTTTTTCTAATAAGGGCTCTAGGAAAATTAATTTTCACCAGGTACTTCTCAATTAATTGGAGATTTTTGTTATGGAATTCAGAATTTTTTTATAGTATTCCGTACTTATTGCAGAGCAATTGCAGTTCCGCACAGTTCCGCTCAATGTCTTGGTCGTAATTTGTAGACATTTTGTGTGACATGGACCCAAAGGAAAAAATCCAGTATACTAAGGTCAGGCGACCTAGGTGGCCACAGTTCCGGCCTTATGAATAGATAAGCCATCTAACTGAAAATATAAATTACTTGTTTCTACAAGGGAAGTTCATCTATTGCATCCGACAATTCATTCCTTATAAATTGAAATTTGCGGCATTGATGTTGCTGTCGAAAAAAAATGGTCCAATTATTGTCTCATTCAGTATTCCACACCAAACATTTATTTTTTCAGAATAGTGCCTCTTACAAATAGATACACAGTTAGGATTTTCAGTGGCCCAATATCGAATATTTTGTAATGGAACCACTCTATTCGTTGTGAAACTAGCTTCATCACTGGATAAAATATTCTTTAAAATTTTTCTGTCGTTATTAAAGTACTCGCCCTGGGCCCATTAGCAAAGTTTCAAACGTTTTTCTTGATCATCTGGTTCTAGATTGTGCAGTTTATGCTTGAAGAAGCTATTGTATAGCGAAACACGTGTCGCGATTTTTGTAAAACCCTTATAGTGAAAATCATACAATAAATTAGATAATTTTGATGAATACGATACTTCAATGTCATATTTTGCCCAGAATATACCCGCATTGTCCAGTTACTAGAAAAAGAAATAAATACACCTCCCGAAATTCGTCTTTGTTGTTGCGAAGTTCATCCAGTTTTTTCATTTCATTGTTAAACTGATTCGGATTTTCAATGTATGAACGTTAATATGTCAGTAATCGAATAAACGTATTTCTCTTCATTCTTATTACACTCGTATTCCTTTTTTTAGCAGATTTGTATCCCACTGGCTGCACATGAGTTCGAAATATTTTGATGCAGTTTACACCCAACAGTGTGACTGTTGGATGTAAACTGTTAGATGTAGATATCGAACAAATAATAACGCTTCTTGAGTTGATTTCATATACCTTATATTCTTTATTTTCACTATTAAATGTGTAAATGACATCAAACCAAAATAACTATAACCAATTTCACAACTAAACAACAAAACATCATAACATTCATTTATTTATCTCAATAATCTTATAAAGAACCCGCATTCATTATTCAGTATGCCCTCCTTCCCGTTAAATACAAATTATAGTCATTTTATTCACAGATTTTTGTGAGATTTTTAATAAATAGGGGATTTATGTTAGCACAACACTCCTGAATGGTATTCTCTGTATGTTCTTTTTTTGCAAATGACCTGTGCTCATACACTTTTTGTTTCAGATAAATCCATAAAAAAAGTCCATCGGAGATGAGTCCGGTGATCTTGATGGTCAATAATCTTCCCAATCTTGTCCTATCACTTTTCCCCTGAACATCTGACTGAAACACTGTTTCACTTCTACCGTTTGGTGCCCCGTCAAGCTAATACCACAAATTTCGTTTAACACTCAGAGGCAGATTATGCAAAACTTCAGACAGTTGATTCATAATGAAATTTCTGTACGTCTGCGTTCAAAAAATATGGTCTAATTGTAATAATCCACACCACACATTTGTCTCGAACGAATATTGGTCACGACATTCTATTACATTTGGATCATTGTTGGACCACCAGCGACAATTTAATTTTGGGAACTCACTGTTCCGTCCGACGTGAAAGTTACCTTAAAATCCTGTAGGAAATGCGATATCATTTTTCCTCTCACCTTGGAACCTAAATGAAAATCCTACTCGAATACATTCGATCATCTATAAAGGTGGTGTGTATTTGTTGTGCTCCCAGTTTACTGTGTTTTTCAATGGTAAAAAACTAGTTTAAAGTGGTAAATTTGGTATCAAAAGTTGCGGAATCTTCATATCTCGAAAACTTTGTATATTTTTTGAACATTGATTACAATTGAAAGGAATAACACTCACTTTAAGTAATTGTAAACTTTTTTAAACAAATTCACTAAAGACAATCTAGGAAATAAAAACCTGTTGTGATAAGACACAAACACCAAATTAAAATGGAGTTCCAGTGGCGTACCTGTTTTAATTAACATTAGCGGAGATTGAATGGGTGATGGAGTTCAAAAAATTTAAATGTTGTAAAAACTTGGAGTTCAAAAGCTACCGTTGCGTAATTTGCCATGGACTTTATCATAACAGCTGTGTCGAGAAGAGAAAAAATGTATCTTATTTAACTGGATACGATATTTACTGTTCTAAAGGATGTCAAGACGCAGATATAAAAAAATGTGACGATTATGATAAACTACTTATTAAAATAAAAGAACTTAAAGATGAACTAATGGAAAAGGATATTTTATATGAAAAATTAGAAAAGAACTCTAAAGAGGAAAAGGAGGAACTTTATACACAGATCGAAAATATTTCAAAAGAAATTATAGAAAAAGACAGATACATACAACGCTTGAAAAGAAATACCAAGAGCTTTGAAGATGAAGTATTTGAGCAAGAGAAAAGCCTTACAATGTTATTAAAAGGTAAAAGTGAAACAATTAAAGATTTAAATAACGAGATTACTCAAATACAATGTCTAAAGGATAAACTTCATACAGCATTACAAGAAAAAGAGGCACAATTAGAAAAAGTGAATGCCNAGGTTTCTTGTGGGCTTCTTCAATGGCCAGAGTTTCAAACCACTCCATATATATGTTGGCTATGACTGGTGAAAGTGGCGATCCCATTGGCAGTCCCTCATCTTGTGTAAAGAATTCGTCCTTCAGTTGGAAATAACAGTTTCGTACACAGCATCCTAGTAATTCCATGATTACTTCTATAGGTAGATTCGTTCTCTCTTTCAGGTTCCCGTCTTCGGATAGCTTTCTGATTTGGAGTGCTTTTTCGACCGGAATGTTGATGTAAAGGCTTTCCACGTCGAAACTAATTAGTTGATCTTCCTGTGTGACCTCAATTGACCCTAGTAGTTCGACAAAATGCCTTGAATTCTTTACAAAAGACGATGTTTTTCCTTGTGAAGGTTGTATCAAGGGAAGTAAAAATCTAGACAAGTTTCAAGTATCTGAATCTCTGGAGCTGATGATCGCTTTTCTAATTCTGATGACTCTTCAATATTTTTTTTCGAATGGCGTAAGAATTGTCATCGGCAAATAACATTGTAATCATTGTCATTGAATTTGGTAGGTCAATATCTACTTAAAAAGTTTTAAATTAATTAACAGAGATACTTTAAAGGAAATTATTTTTGAAATGGCAAATAAAGGAAGTCCTGATGATATAA
>NW_019292527.1:14533-51429 GCF_000500325.1 Leptinotarsa decemlineata | reverse complement strand
ACTTTGTTGGTAAGAGACATAAAAGTTAGAAGGTTCAATTCTCGCCCCGCTACTCTTTATTATCTACACATCTGACTTCTCCAAGGTTCTTGAGTTATTCAACATTCATACATATGCAGACGACACTAACTTTTATATCAATAATGATATAAAAAATCTTGTTCAGATTTAGCAGCAATACTGCCTAAACCTTAATCCTTGTAAATCATCTTTAATGATTATTGGAAAAGCCAAAGATCGTGAAAAGGCCATAGATATTATCAAATTGTATATTGATGGACATTCTGTGGAATTGACTGACAAAATAAAATGCTTAAGACTTCATATAGACTACAACCTCTGACTTTTTTTTTATTTAAGCCTCAACCGCCAGGGGTTATTGGCTTCACAGTAATTTACATAATACGTTTTTTATATACTACATTGACAATAAGTGAATCAGAAGTAACTAGTAACTCATATTTTATGTAGAAAATTGATGTCTTTTAGAAATTTTAATAGTTTATCGTTTGATTGACCGTTCAGTAACACTTTTAGATCTTCTGTCATTTCATTTGCTAATCTCTTATCTGTGTATAGCGGGCACTCCACCAAAAAATGTTTCACAGTTAATGTTGTTTCACAGATGTAGCACGTGGGGACTTCTTCTCTTGAGGAGATAACTGTGAGTTAGATATGTTCCATTACGTCTGCCATGTGGATATTACGGCTTTCCTGATGTGCGGTTTTAGATCGTTATAGTAAATGTCGTGGCGAGTAATTGTGTACTCTTGAAGTTTTGTGGCATCCATGGTTGAACTATCGGCCTTCTCATTGCCCTCTATTTCGATATGTGAATGAGATGTATGGTATGAGAGGGGCTTCTCTCAGTTGGCTGACATCATTTCTGGAAAATAGAAAACAATATGTGTCAGTTCAAGTTATAAAATTATCTTGTAAATATGTCTGAATAAATATGTCTATGTCTATGTTTAATCATTATATATTTCAATTCATCAATCATTGCAATACTCTCTATCCATTAATGAAACGAATGAAATCATTATCTTGCCCGTACCTGTATGCACTGTTAACAAAAAAAAAAACAAATGTTTCGAAGTTCGAAAAATCCTCTTGGGTTATTTGAATTCGAACAACTAAGCGGAAACACTTCGAAAATAAAAGTAAATAAGGTACATCTGAGTAGGGTTCGGAACAATTTAATTCTGAATCCACCGACCGTGTTTACGCTTTTCCTGACATCCAATCACCTCGAAGGAAATGAATATTACACTCCAATAGGGCAGCTGAGCTTTCTCTTAGAGAGAATTCAACCCAGACTAGTTCGGCAACGCTCCTAACTGGGGTCATGTTCCTGTGACCTATTCTTTCCAGAGCCGTGGTCACGTAAACATTTGCCTTTCATTCCGTGTCGATATCAGACAAGTGGGAACAAAATTGTACGGGGTAGGTTGAGAAAGGTGAATAACACAAGTCTGCAAAAAATATTGAGAGCTGTTTTGTTTTTTTTTGCGTAATTGTTATTTTTTTGGGTGTGTTGAATCCGAAAGTGACTAATTTTGTCATAGAACGTCACGTTTTCTGACAATGTAGGTATCTATTTTAATATGTGTGATTGATGACTTGTTGACTTTATGGAAATTCATGATCACATGATCAGGTACCGATTTCCTTTATAGAAAAAAATAATATCATGTAAAACTCACAAAACACTTATGAGTTAATTATACCCAAACTGCCGAGAACACAATATAGTCAAGTACAGTAGCATCAATTACTCAGATAAACTTTCAGAAAATATTCAAAATTATTTCTCTAAATACAATATATCAACAGCTTTCACAAGTAATAATAATTCAGGTAGAACCCTGTTTAATGCAAATGCAACCCAAACAAGATATAATGAAAAAATCAGGTGTATACAGTGTGGCGAATGCTCTGCAGTATATACAGGTCAAACCGGTAGAAATTTTGACATAAGACTGCGTGAACATGTCTGTTTGGACAAAAAATCTGCAATGTACGAAAATCTTCAAGAATCAAACCACAAGATGAATGAAGATAACCTCAAAATCCTACACATATGTAATAAAGGAAAAAAATAATGTGTTGGAGGCCATGGAAATTAACAAATCAATTAAAAACCAGAAACATATACTCCTGAATGAGCAACTATATGTATGTAGGTCTCCTCTCTTGAATTTATGAGTTTAACATCTGTCTCTCAAATATCTGTCCTTGCAGCATACCTGGAAAGTCTAATATTAACGATATTTCAAACTTCAGATTTCAGTTTTATACTTGACAATGGGGTCAAACCCGAAACCGGTCGTATAAATAAAATCTAACAGTGGTATTTAGACAAAAGTGTTTTTTATTCATTTCATTTAAGTATCTATTTTCAACAAGTTATCACATTGAAATAAAAGATGAAAGACATAACAAAACTATTTTTTATATGCATTGAGTGGTAAGCACTAAACACATTTCTTTTTTGCAGTGAGACTACTTTTGGTACATTTTCGTTTGTAGGAAGCATCTGGAAAAATTACTGGAGTTTGATCCTAACAGCAAACCGTTATTTTCAACACCTCGATACGTGTTTCAATCACCGAGTGATCATCTTCAAGAGGAAGAATAAACTAAATTACATACAATATTGTCCTTATTTATACCCTAGATACCTCCGCCAGGTACCTTGATTGTCTTAAATTAATTTTATATGTTGCCTTATCTATTAGTCTACAATTAATTCTACACATTTCTTTATCTAACAGTCAGGTAAATCTGATTATAAAATATTATTTCAAGAAGCTATATAGTATACCATTAGGTATTGGTCCACCATCGTTATTCATAATGTTATGTTCACTTATTTCTACCCTCTCGTAGGCATCTAGATGCCGTTTGTTGTTAACTTGTCTAATCTTACTGAACTAAAGTCTATGGAATGGTTTTGTTGCAAAATATAATGGGCGACTGCTGATTTTTCTGGTCTTCCATATTTTGGGAGTGCTGAGGGTTCCTTATATCTTATTTCAATAGATCTTTCAGTCTGTACATAATATTTTGCATGGTAAAGTCTGTACATAATATGTTGCATTTAATTTCGTAAATCCCAGACTTTTCCGAATTCTAGTTTCAAATACTACCTTCATACCTAGTTCCTTGAAAATCTTTCTAAAATTCTTCGTATATTGGTGTTATGGAACTGAGATATATTTGTCTTGATTTTCGTCTTTTCTAAAAGTCGAGATTTCGTTCATTTTCAACCTAAACTTTTTTCCTTATATCATCTACATTACCCTTCGAGAAACCGTTACTGACTGCAATTTCCTGTATTGTCCGTTTTTCTTTCGTGAACCTCTCATGTGTAAGAGGAAATGTCAAAAGACGATGTACTAGAAAATTCAGCCCAGCACGTTTGTGCTGTCCATAGTGATGTGAACTGTCAGGAATATATTTGTAAGTGCTTGCTTCCTCCCCTAATACGTCGCGTCGTAATCTAGCTTTCCCCATTGGCTCCTCATTACCAAAACGACAAGAAATGGAAGTTTTCCCTTATTTTCTAACTCATACGTGAATTTTATTGATGGATTTTTTTTTTTTTAAGGAGGAACCAAGTTCTTCATTTTTGGTTTTTTTTTAATCGAATATCGCAAAACATCATCTACATACCTCAACCATATCCTAGGAAAGTATTCTGATTTTTCTTTGGTTTCCATTTCGAATTTGCTAATGAACAGGTTTGCCAGGTAGGCGGACAAGGTGTTACCCATAGCCGTTCTCTCCTGTTGTTCATAAAAGCAACCTTCTACCTTCTACCTTTTTAAGGTATGAACATCTAAGGTATAAATAAGGACAATATTTTATGTAATTTAGTTCAACGTCAGTTACAAATAAAAGTGGTAAAAAACATATAAAGTTTCAATTTTCTTTTCTTCATTATGAATTCCTACCACCTAGTAACGGCTACATCCATCAATTTATTTAATCGTTCTCTTGAAGAGGTGTTAAAATAACAGTTTGGTGTTGGGAAAAACCAGATTAACATCTGTTGTAATCTTCTTTCTATCAATGAATTCTATTATGTTATATCAAGCTTGATAGTTTGCTCTTACGGTTGGTTTCTTTCTCCTAAAACCATTCTGTGTATCAGACAAAAGATTATTGATTTCCCGAAAGGTTATATTAGTCTCTTGTTCATGATTTTTTCAAAAACTATGCTGATGTTGGGAAGAAGTACGATGGGTCTGTAATTGTTGACATCATTTTTGTCAGGTTTAAAAATCTGTTTTAAAATCTGTTTTTTCCGTTAACCAGCTGTCACACCCCTACGAACGACAACCCTCAGAAGTCGAAACCTATACGAGCTAAGGATTAACGAGGTCTTACATTTTAACGTGTGATTCCTAACACGGTTATTCATATATGGCTCTCATATATGTTATTTTTGAATTATCTGGAAAATATTCGATGAGAAAGATATGTTAATCATATATGATGAAGGTTCACAAATCTCACATGCTACGTGTTTCAATAATTTGACAGGGATTCCATCTTCGCCTACAGATTCGGTGTTCTTCCGGTTTTTGAAACTGTCATACTTATATTTCTTTCGAATCAACAGGGACAAAAAATGCTTTGTTGGCAAGCGGAGGGAGTTAGAAACGCACTTGAATACTTTTCATTCAACATCTTTGGACAATTTTGAATTATATTGTTGACTTTGCAAAGTGATTTCTTTTTGTCATTTTCATTTGGAAAAAAATCATCACCACCGGTATAGTTCTTCACTTGTATAGTTCCATACTGCCTTGGGCTTGTTGAAAGATGATTGGAACTATTCAATAATGGACATTTTTTTGCATTGCTGCACTGATTTTTCAAGTATTGTGCAGTTTTTCATATGCTCCTTTAGATGTGGTGTCATTTCTCTGAAGTCTGTATAGTTGCTTCTTACGTTGACTAGACGTCTTATTCCCTAGTATAGAATAAAAAAACAGTTCACTTGACATTATACACAGCTTCATATTCATAGCAAGTCACAAAATGAAAATATCAAAGAATATTTTGTTCATAAAAACAAATTTCTGAATCAAACAAATTTAAGTTAAAAAATATATATTGAGAATCTCTCGACTGGAATCATGGTCCTATTCGTTAATTCCAATCAACTAGCTGGTAGAATACAAATTTCATAATTAAAAAACTGTTTGAATTAAATGCAAGTGAAATTTTACCACTATATTGTGTAGGAATCCTGTGACTGATATCTGATTCAATTCCATAAAGAAATTTGTAATACAAACTGAATATCAAAAAGTGTTTTTTGCATAATTCAGTGTTCATATAAAAGTATTTATGGTGGCAATTGCCTGGTGGCCGAAGGCTTTACAGATAACGGCCCAAGCGAAGCTCTCTGGCTTACACAGACAGGCTTGTCTGGCTATCAGTGGTGCCATCAGTACCACATCGTCAGCGGCCATGGCGATCCTTTTAGATCTACCTCCTCTCCATTTTTCTGGAGAGAGATGCTAGATGGACTGCAAACAGACTTGTGCACATTGCCAATCGCACAAATCAGTTGAATGCAGAGTGCAACAGACTGTTGGTTGACACTGGTAGTCACAGCATACTGGAAATGACCTCTGACTTTATGCCTCCAACTGTCAACTACGAATTGCCTTATAAAGTAAACACCTTCCGGTTCTGATGCATGTGTTTTTAGTCGCAGACCCAGGACAGAGATATCTACCTGCCTAGGAACCTATGCGACTATATTTCAAGCGGAAATTCACGCTATTGAATTGTGTGCGGAGAGATTGGAATAATCCAACCTCATTCGGACAGTCATGCGGCGTTGAAAGCTCTTGGCTTCTACCGAGCAACGTCTAATTTGGTAGCAAATTGCCAAAAACGACTCTCCTCGATAGAAAGACTCAACAGATTGTCTCTGGTCTAGATTTCTGGCCATACTGGCTTGGAAGGCAATAAGGCTGCTGACTCCCTTGTAAAGGAGGGTGCTGCAAGCAGCTTCACCGGACTAGAAGCTGTCATTGGCATCGCTTCAGGCATTGCAAAACAAACATTAAACACCTGAATGGCAAGAAGATTCATGGACTTCTGGCAGAATCTTCCAGGATTGGCTCACTCCAAGGCATTTATTCACCCTTCGAAGCTTGATACCAAACAGTTGTTGGATGAACTACGATGTCTAACAGGCCTTCTTACAGGTCACTGTCATTTGAATCATCATATACAGAGGCTCGGACTGTCGGAAGACACTGTGTGTCGCCTCTGTTTGGAAAATGATGAAACATCAGAGCACATGCTCTGTGCCTGTCCCGCTGGGGACCGGATTAGGTCCCCAGAGTTCAACAGAGCCGTACTCTTGCCATCTGACCTGAAAGACCACTCACCATACAAACTAATCTCCTTCGTTAAGAAGCTGGGTTTTTTTGGTCGAGTGTGAATCAGTGTGAGCCACAATAAACCCTTGCGGGTTGCGGTGGAGGGTCAAATAGACCCACTCACTTTAGACCTAATCCAAGCTACTATTTTGAAATTGGTTACTACCTTTCTTCGGAAGATTCGCACATTTTTTTGTTTGTAGATGGAGAAGTAGAAAGCCAAAACCTTTCTTTCCTAATAATATCACTGATAAATAATAACAATTAGTGGAACAAGAATCATTTTCCTAAACAACTGTAGAGAGATTTAACGGTTACCCAATTAGGAAGCGAAAAAAGTGAACACCTTGGCTAAGAAAACCGAGTTTTATTATTTTTTTCACATAGGTGAATCGAATATGTGGTGGCATATTATGAGAGTTTGCCAGCCCACATGTGAAAAAACAAAATCACTTCGTTTCTCATATCCTCATCACTTGTATATATTATTAGCATCCTTTCGGGATGAGATAGAGAATACCTGAAATAAAATCTATTTTCGAATTGGATCAACCGACTAGGTATAAATCATTCGGAGCAATTTGACTAATTTTAAAATCAAGAAGGTTATGAATAGCTTCGTAATGCTGTTTTATTGGAAGAGTGCGAGAAAAAAATGAGTGCGCCAATTCGGGCTCGAACATGGAAATTGTGATTTATTTTCGAATAGAAATTGAGCGAGTCACTTACTAATAGTCGAACAAATTGCACTTTCAGTTTCGTACGTGAGATTATGACTTCATGTGTTTCTCACTTTTTGGATGAGTATTTGTCAAAGCCAGCCACTCCTGATATGCTTTATATATGGCGATAAATCAACCTGAGTTTCGTATACGTTTGTGCTTTCCATAATTTATGATTGTGAACATGATCTGTAATACGGGTGATTTGTTCAAAAAAAATTCCGTCATCTATCTCATTATTGACATTTATGGGTTTTTGCTACTTTGAAATAAAAAAGGTATTCATAGTATATATGGAAGTCCAATTACTTTTACCACGTAAACGCTCACACCATTTATCACAATCAGGTAATGGAGTATTGTAAGACATAGGAAAATATAAACACAAGCAAGTTTCATTATTCATCAATGACTTAGCCTTAACTTAGCGATTGGGTGCCATCAGGGAAAAAAAAAATAAAATGGAAAGGGAGGTCTTGTGACACATCTTTTTGAAGCTCCTGACAAATGCTTGACAACCCTAGAATATAATGTCAATATCTTCAACTACTACAAAATGGCGGAACTTTTAATAATTGCCTGAATACATTGACATTTAACTACATAATATGAGGTAATAAGCTTGAGGTCACTTCAGAAGATGCTCGAAATGGTTGTCTTGAACTTCTTGACATATGAACAGCCTATCCGATATTTCAAGCCGAATATTTTCGAACACAGTAACGTCAATATCTCTACAATTATTTATTATTCTCTGCCGTATATCCAATATTGAAGCAGCTTCAGTTTCGTACACCTTTTACTTCAAATATCCCTGCAAAAAAATCCAAAGGTGTCAAATCTAGCGAGCGGGCTGGCCATTCTGTAGGACCTCGATGGCCAATTCGAGAAAAGTAGTATCCAAATAGTTTTTACTTGTCTGGAGTAATGTGGTGATGCTCCATCTGAGTGGAGTACAATATCCGTATTTTAAATATACTGATAAAGTTTATATAATCATACTATGTATCACAAAATTCAATTAAAACTGAACAGTCCCAGCCAGGAATAATATTTATTAAACTTTTGTCGATTTTGATTCGATAAACGATACTTGAGTTTCGAATATAACTAATTATTATTCTGTTACTGGCTGAATAAAATGTCCGCGGTGACTAAAAATAGATATTTTATGGTACCTATATGTTTCAAAACAATATGAAATATAACACGTCATTAAATGTTTCCAGTAACTATCATGATTTCACTGCCAATTTGAATTGAATAATCGCTCGTTGTCAAATATAAAGAGTTAGTGAAAATTGGGCAGTCATGTGAATAAATCAATTACGAATGAAATGTATAAACAATCTGAATGTTCAAATTGAAAGGTGTATATTTTTAGGAGAGATATATTTTTTGGAAAGGAATGTTTTTGCTTTTTATTGATTCATCTTCATATAAAGAAATGTGGGATACAAGAAAATACAAGAAAAAGGGAAAGCAATTAATTTCAAAATAAACTGTTTACAATGTGTAGACCTTGCGAAAAAACTACTACAAAATGGCGGAACTTTTTTAATAATTACCTGAATACATTTGACTACATAATATGTGGTAATAAGTTCCTGATGAATACTTCACAACACTAGAATATGAAGTCAATATCTTTACCTACTACAAAATGGCGGAACATTTAATAATTTCCTGAAGACAAACACATTAATATTGATATTTCTAGAAATATTCCTTTTTTCAAATGCAGATGACACTTACTTGTACTACTCCGATAAAGTAAATCAGCCTATTGATCACGAAACATCGCTCAATAATAATATAAAAAGTCTTGTTCAGATTTAGCAGCAACACTGCCTAAACCTTAATCCTTGTAAATCATCTTTAATAATTATTGGAAAAGCCAAAGATCCTGAAAAGGCCATAGATAATATCAAATTGTATATTGATGGACATTCTGTGGAACTGACTGACAAAATAAAATGCTTAGGACTTCATATAGACTACAACCTCAGACTTTTTTTTTATTTGAGCCTCAACCGCCAGGGGTTATTGGGTTCACAGTAATTTACATAATACGTTTTTTATACTACATTGACAATAAGTGAATCAGAAATAACTAGTAACTCATATTTTATGTAGAAAATTGATGTCTTCCAGAAATTTTAATAGTTTATCGTTTGACTGACCGTTCAGTAATACTTTTAGATCTTCTGTCATTTCATTTGCTAATCTCTTATCTGTGTATAGCGGGCACTCCACCAAAAAGTGTTTCACAGTTATTGTTGTTTCACAGATGCAGCACGTGGGGACTTCTTCTCTCTTGAGGAGATAACTGTAAGTTAGGCGTGTGTGTCCAATTTGTAGTTTGGATTAGGTTGTCTGAAGGTTGTCTGAATGTTTCTCTTCTGAGGTAGATTGCTCCATGGGAGCTCCATGGGAAAGTTTCGCTTTAGATATATTCCATTCTGTCTGCCACTTGGATATTACGGCTTTCCTGATGTGCGGTTTTAGATTGTTATAGTGAATTTCGGGGTGAGTAATTGTGCATAATGTAAATATTCAATAGTTCTGTATTAATCTTCATCAGAACCGGATGGCTATATAGGATAGAATTGATTCAATGAGGTTTCTGCACTCAATGATTCTGTTATTATTAGACATTGAAGAATGTTATGAAGGTTTATGTATTGCAACGCCTCAAAAATTGCTGTCAATTCTGCGGTGTAGATAGAGGTTGACGATGGTAGTTTGAATTTTGCATTGAATTCATTTGTGGTGAAAGCGGCGCCAACGCCGTTATTGGAACAAGAGGCGTCTGTGAAGATGAGCTGGTGGGTTCGAAATGGTTGCATAGTTTCTGTAAATAGTTTTTTGAGAATTGTGGAATGCATTTGGGATTTTTTGTGGCTATTCAAGGTAATGTTACTTAAAGGAAGGCGGAAAGTCCATGGAGGGGGATAATCGATTTCGGATAAATGAGCGGTTTTGGCTATGGTCAAATTGAGGTTAGATGAAATTCGATTCAGACGTTCGTAAAACGAAAAATCAGTTTTTCTTCGGTGGTTGTAGGTTTCTTGAAATCTTCTGGCAAAAACATTTCTGTGGACTGGTTTGTTGGGATAGGCTGAGATTTTAGAAACTTACATCATCGCTAAATATTTTCGGCGCTCTGCTAATGGTGGTTCTCCTGCTTCGCAAAGAATGCTCTCGATCGGGCTTGTACAGTATGCTCCCAGTGCTATTCTCATGGCTGTATTATGAATCGTGTCTAGCTTCTTCAGTGTGCATTTACTGGCGGAATCATAAACTATAGATCCGTAATCCAATTTAGATCTGATCAACGTTTTGTAAATCTGATTCAAGGTGAAAAAGTCTGCTCCCCATTCTGTGTGGGAGACGGATTTCATTATATTAAGACCAGCTTGACATGAGAGACGGAGATTGCTGATGTGTGATTTCCATGAAAGTTTGCGATCGAAAGTCATTCCTAAGAAGCGTTTCTCCTCTATGTATTCAAGAGGGATATTATTCAGTTTCAGAACAGGGTGAAGGTAATTTCTTTTTTCAGAAAAATGGATGTTTTTGGTCTTCTCGATTGAGAATCGGAGTCCAGTTTTCTTGCTCCATATCTCGATATTGTCCAGTGCTTTCTGAAGAAGGTTACTAATTGACGATACATTTTTTTTCCCTTGCATATACCACCAAATCATCGGCATAGAGCATTGCTTTAACTGGTAGTTGACATTTTTGAATTAGTCCGTTTATGGCAATTAATAAATGTGTTGCACTTAGATTGGAGCCTTGAGGAGTTCCATTTTGTTGTACTTTTGGTTTGGATAAATTTCCATCAATTCGAACTTGAAAATTCGGGTTTTGAGAAAATTGTTTATGAATTTTGATATATTGCCATTAATGTGCCATTTTTCAAGGGTCCTCAGTATATCGTAACGCCATGCAGTATCGAATGCCTTAATAATATCAAGAAATATTGCAATAGTCTCTTGTACTCTATTTGATTTTCTATAGTTCTCTGTCTTCTATATTTATTAAATGCTTTTTTAGCTTGTTTTAGTGCGTTGTCACAGTCATTATTCCACCAGGGTATGGCAGGCCGTTTTCTATTATATGATGTTTTCCGACAGCTTGTTCTGCGCTTTGTTTGCTATATTTGAAAATTCTTTTAGGAAATCGTTTACATTAGGGAATTTCAGATGATCAAATCTTTTATATTTTTCGTCAGTTAGTGCTGAATACAATTCCCAATTAGCCTCCCTCAAACGCCATTTTGAACTTGCGATATGATGTTCTATGTAAGCGGTATTGCTGATAAGTATAGGAAAGTGCTCGCTGTTATATAGATATGGAAGAACTTCCTAGGAAAGGTTGGTGGCTGTTGAAGGGTCGCATAATGTGAGATCTATTGCGGTTGTCTCTCCGGAAGCAGAATTGAAACGTATGCCTTGTTCATCGTTAAGAAGAACAAGATTGAAAGTATCCATTGCCATTTCGATAGTGCGGCCAAATGTTCATCAAGTCAATACTCCTATTCAAAGGTCGTACGGTACTCTGAAACATCTGTACTCTAACAGGCACAGTTGGTCTCTCAAAATCACCCTTTCAGACGTACTGATTCTATCTATATTCAATTACTGCGATGTCGTCTATGGCCCTTGTATCGATTCTATAACTTCTGCAAGAATTCAGAAAGTACAGAACGCCTGCACTAGACTAATATTCAGCTTGAATTACAGAGATCATGTCACCCCTTCAATCAATCAATCAAATTGGGTAACAATGCAAAACAGAAGAGAATTGCATTTCGCCTGTTCCATTGAAAACTGATAAAAAAACAATAATCCACTTATTTGGTGAAGAAACTCCTTCCCAGACATCAGATACATTCAAGAAACCTTAGATTCAATAATAATTTTGACATTCCGAATCACAACAGCATTATCTATGAACGGTCCTTCACGTATCACGCTGTAACAATGTACGATTCATTTAGTGAATCTTTGAAAAATTCATCACTACCGCTTTTCAAAATTGAACTTAAAACTGAATTGCTCAGTCAACAGTGATCCAAACATAAACATTTGTATTTCATTTTACTATTGTCCTGAAATTGCCATTTATTTTTTGTTGAAGAATAGCTGAACTCCGCTACGTAAAATAAAAACCATTTATTTATTTACTTTTTTCACCGTAGTGTGCGCTGGTCAGGCCCTATCCCCCGAAGCCCCGATACATTCGGGAGAGCTCGCCACCTTTATCAACCAATGACCACTCCCCACACTGTGGGGTAAGTGATCATCGGGTCTGATAATCATGTGCCCTGAGCAAGCACAGTGAGCCAAGAATGACAGTCTTCAGCATCTGTGCGGCTAATATTTCTGCCTCAGTGCGGCAAGCTGGTATGATTTTATGATTAGAGAGTAGAGAGGGCATCATTCCACCAAGGACTTCAATAATCAGAACAACCATCTTGACAGAGTCATCTGGATAGATTCTGCAGAGTTCGAAGAGAAAATCTCGATATTTTATTCGTTTTTCCTTCTCTTTTCTGACGATATTTGTCTCGCCGGGAGCTGAAAACTCCACGACAAATATGTTATTAGCTTGTATGAGCCTGAGGGTGGGAAACGAATAGTTCCAATAAATTCGGCACTTCTCGTTCCCCACAACGGATTCAATATCTCCAGGGAGCGTAGGGCAACTCCGGTGTCTCGTCAATCCGGTAGAATGCCGTAGATGGTAATATAGAATTCTTAGGGCCGCGTTATGTCGATGGATATAGACCGAGACAGCATATGCTGGACATGCTGATAGCAAGTGCATTACGGTCTCGGGCGCCTGGCGGCAGGCCTTTCACCTTATGTCAGAAACCTCTATTCCCATCACACGACTTCGGTAGACTTAGGTGTTGAAGACAACATCCTGGCAAGCCATGATGAACCCCTCAGTTTCCGACTTCAGCCCACTCGAGCTGAGAAAAGCGAACATCAGGCGCTTTGATGAGCCAAGATCTCCAATGTTATTGAAGAAAAGGTCGAAACCTGACCTTGGCTTTCCAACAGAGACGGCTGAAAAAATCCTGAAAAACTGAGGTTTGCGATTTCGATTGATTCCATAAATGTCGTCTTTTTTTCAAATTTCTGGGATTCATCGTACCATCAATTGTTACTTATTAAACAGCACACATTAAAACACTAAAACTCTCAGAAAAGGATATTTTGAAAAAAATGTATGCATATTGCTCTTATATTATCTAGAGTAATCTTATATTATCTAGAATAATCTAGTAATAATTTCAAGTTGTTTCAAACCCATTCCGATATAATTGGTGTTAGTATGGAAATAAATATTACATTTTTTGAGCACATTGATTTGGAATTCTTTTTTTTTTCATACGATACCATATGAATTTGAAGGGTATACAAATTTTCAACAAAACGGTGAATGATCAACGATCGCTTTTTTCCATCCAATAAATACATTTCACGATTCTTGTAGGGCCCTTAAAAGCCGAACGAAAATAGTACTTGAGAGTCGAATTTGAATACGAAGTGGGTGAGTTTATACGTTCCACGGTTTCATTGTGAAAAAACTTGCGAAACACGTTCACGCCAGTTATATAATGAATCCTTCAAACTTCACAAAGTGTTGAATAGACTCAAATCATTACTGGAAAAGTGAATACTCGAATATGAAACGTTGATATTCAATAGAGCAAACCATTTTCCTTTCCCATTCCACAATGACCTTCAGACATTAATCTGTTTCTAAACTTATCAATCGAATGCTGAATATATAAAAAATACACTTAGTTTCGAATCACCAGAAATGCAATCCTTTTTTCAACGCACGTTTCACCAACCAAGTTGGCATCTTCAGGTAAGAAATTAATTTCTTTGATATAAAAAGCACTTGATATGTTTGGTTTTCAACACAGTTCTCCAAATCTTGAATTTGCAATAACAGAGTTTTTTTCATTTATGAGGACAGAGTGAAAACTGTAGATAATTTCTGAATCTTCTTCTGACTCTCATTTCCAAGTTTCAGTGATGGAAAAAAAGATAATCATAAATAAGATGCACCGCGAATTTTATCGAACTGGTTTTTTTATGTACTCGTTTGGCTAGCTGACATTATTGGAAAACGCCTTAAATATGCCAAGACTTGAATAGAAATACTTTGAATATGCAATTATCAGTGTATTAATACACAAAATTTTTAAAGCTACATATTTGAATTTCGTCGATGACAATTATGAGAAAACCATTTCATTTCCAGTAATTTCTTCAACAGGTACTAATTTTACAATTAAAGGAGAGTCTCCAGTAGCTGAAAAGATCCTGAAAGCTAAAATGGTTTCGGCAACAATCCTCACATTAGAAGCGGAACTAATGAAATTACAGTCTGTTCTCGTAGTAACATGAATCTTATCGATCAGAAGATCAATTATTTCTCTTGATATTAGTGATGAAGAAATGTTGGTGTCGTAATTATTATAAGGATTATCATTTGGAGTTTATTTGAAGATGATTGACAATTTTTCTTGATGAATTTCATTAGTTCGGACTTCCATTGTCTAATATGATATAAAATGGTTTGAGATTCCTAAAGAACCAATACAAATGAAAAATTAAAAACGAAAATAATAATTATATTGAGCAAAAAACCCTTAAATGAAAAAAATACAAGTAAAAAGTAGAACAAGTAATGAAAAAATTAAAAAATTAAGAGATTCCAGGCCAAGTTACTTCAAGACGTAACACCGACAACTTGAATAAAACATGTTGGACGATAGTCAAGGAGTTAACTTTCCGTTTACGNCGGGCCATAAACACCAAAAGTTTCAACCGCTACTGGATGGAACAGATAGTTGTTTCCAAGATTTTGGTATTTTTTCCTTTTCAATTTCTCGCCAGACAATGCTGCAATGCAAGCAGACTTGGAACTTTCGGCTAGATGGGAAGCCGCGACCGTGTCAACGCAAGTAAAGTCCCATACCACAGGTTTACCGTATTTCCATGGAATGAGAGACATGCCATCTGGTCGTTTACCATCATCTCGACTGGTACCTAAGGGTTCCAGTATGTTTTTCTAGACTTGACTATTCTAATTCAATAATATTATTATCATTATTATTATAGATACTAACAATACTTAAATAATTGTCCTGAAAAGTATTAACTACTCTGTATAATTAACATTAGAGTAACAAAGGAAGTCACATCCACTACACCAAAAAAATATTTCCCGCGTAAAAACACAATTTCCTGAAAATATTTCTGAAGGTTGGCGGCAAAGTAGATGTTTTGTGGACTGCCTACGATATTCCTTCATGTTAATGTCAGAAACATCATTTTGAAGTTCATCGAGGGAGCAGATCACGTTCTCTCAACTGCGGAAAATGGAAGAGAATATATTGGAACGAAGTGTGCCACGATTTTGGATGTCAAAAAAATACTGATATACGAATGTGTAGCAAATATATTTTTCTGGAGAAGCAATACTGATTCGGTTGTTGGATTGGTTGACAGTGTGTGCGAATAGTAGGAATTTATTTATGTAAGGCGAAAAGTAGTATGGATTTGAAAAGTAGAAGGAGATGAACAGTGCGTCCATGAATATTGATCAATGGAGCAGGATTTTCTTGAGAAACCTATTGTGCAGCGAAACACGTGCCGCCGTTTTGTGAACCTTTCATTGTGGAAATCAAACTAAGTCTCATCAGTAATTTTTTGAAACCCTACTCAATCATACAGATACAAATTTTAAATAGTTTGAAGGAAGTATTTTTAAATTTCTCAGAAAATAATCTTCAAAGACAAGTGAAGACAGAGATAAATTCAATTTTGGAAAATTCAATCTTTAAAAGAAACAATGTGTCATCGAATTCCTCTTCGCAGTCATCATTTGCCTCCACTGACGCCGAACACAATGATGTCAGTTCACACTTGATCATTCCTGACCAGATGATGGCTGGTATATTGTAACTGAAAAAAAAATACATGGATTACATTGTTTGTTCAAAGGAATAAGAACCCTTTGTTTTGTTTTCTAAGGGTTTCCATTCTTTCTAGTAAGTACTATAGATGCGGGACTAGAAGTCGTTTCACTATCCCATGGCTCAAAAACCAAAGAAGGCTCAGGATGTGGAGTGTACTCCAGATCACTAAGCCTAAGGATTAAGTGGGGAATGGGAAGAAATACCAGCGTGGTCCAAACAGAACTGGCTGGTATCTCAATCGCCACAAAAGAAATAACCAAGAAAAGAATTTCTGGCAAAAACATTATGCCTACACCTGCCGATATAAAGGAGATGTCTCCCAGCGACCTGTCCACCTTCCTGGAAAGGACAGGATGGACGACGACCTAGGAGGACAACTCTTCGGGAGGATGTACAATGGGTCACATGTGGCCTAAGTGCGTGGGCTTACACTCACCCTCCCTACTCTACAGATACAGATACTATCCCATGGCATATGGATACGTTCCCGACGGTCCAATATGGCACAGGGACATGCTCTCGACGGCCCAACATGTCAAGGGGTTACATACCGAATGCCCAAGACGGCACAGGAACACGTTCCCGACGGCACATCATAGTATAGCAACATGTTTCCGACAGCACCTTACGGCACAGCGACATATTTTGGACGGCCCACATTATTTGTCGTCTTCTTCGTCAGCATCCATGGTGGCTAGGCAGTCAACTACAGTTTTATCGTATCTCCCAACCTGTCAATTCCTCCGTGGCATCCCTACCGCATTTAGGTGGTGATCAGTATCCTTTTCCGTGCAAAACTCTATGAACCTTTTTGGCGTGCATGCAGTACTTTGTCACCTTCCTACAGTATTCTTATATCTGATTTCCACTGGTCATCTTGGAGTAAGGCAGCAAGAACCAAATAATTTACAGTAACAGAATATCAATGTAACGCGGCTACGACCGTCAACATGCTCTGCTTTGGTTCCAGGTCTATGAATATCTTCAACATCTAACTCTCAAACTTGTAACCATCATCTGACAAATCTAGTTTACAGAAACATATATTGAACTATGATCTGAAACAACTCCAAACCGATAATCGATCAAATATACAAGAAACTCACGAAAGTATAGTAATGCGACTGAATTAGGTGTATGGAAATAATTAAGATTTTATTCAGGACTTATTTGTTTACTTAATCTTGCAAGAACTCTGTGGACTTTCTGTCTATCGAATGCAGCAAAATTGCATCAAAACTTAGTGAGATTGTGCAATTTGACCTGTAAAATAGGAACAGAGATGAACATTGGTCTGGATGTTAGGACTACCGTCTTTGAGAGCTGCAATCTTTGCAGCTTTCTCCAAGAGCTTTTGAAGCTCTTGGAGAACTCCTGTTTTTGACAGCTATTACTTTCTGTTCACCTGGACTAATGCCAGTATTATCAACCCTCCCGTTCTGAACGATTCAAGCTCTTATGTTTTTCTTTTACTCGAAGAGCTGGTTTTACGCATGCAAAAACTAGACTCTCCAACTGACAGAATTAATAACTTGACACGCTGGACTGAATTCCGGAATAATTTATTCATCAATCTTCAAACTACTACATAAACTTCCACTCATGTTTCTTTTGTTTTGTTTTTTTGTGTTATTTCAACTCCCTTACTTCCGACAAGGTCGGGGATGAAAAAATTCAATGGATGATGAGGTAGAAATCCATCGACTTAATTTTTCTGATTTTTTTTTCGACACTGAATTTTCGCCTTTTCACAATTTTTCAGCTACACAACTTTTATTCACGTAGATTACTATCCCACTTCTGATGTGAGCTCCCAGAAAAAATAATACACTGAACTTCCACTTCAGCGCTCTATATTTTAATAATATTGTAAACAGCAACTGACTGATGAACTACATTTAACGAACTGTACAGTCTATCGGGAAACAAACATTTATACTTTATCTAAAGAAGAAATAATTTATTGTCATTGAAATCCTCTCCACTGCCTCCACTGACGCCGTCGACAATGACGCCAGTTCACACAATCTATTTAAATTCTATTAGTTTTCATTAGTCCAGCCGAAATAGTTCATGACATAATAATTTGGATTCAGGGATTGATTATTTCTTCTTAAACAGTTTTTTTGATCAGGATGATTAACGAACTCGAATGAAATCCTACTACAGACACTTCTAGTCTAATCTTCAGCTGAACAAAAGCAATATTCCGTGTGTTATCCGGAACGGAAATTACCGTTAGATTAATGGAACAGTAATCAACGAATTCTGATAGTTATTTCCTAGACCGATTCATCATGAATTGAAGTTTCAATGAGCGGCTTCTCTTCTTTATATTTGAAAAATTTAATGTATCATCTCATGTGAAGTAAATAATAAAAATATCCTATTAATATTTAATGGTTTCTAAATCGGTTTTAGTTGAGATACGTTGAGTTTTTGATATTATCAAAATGGTCATTACTAGCAGACTGACCAAAACCAGTTGTATTTATTAACTATGATTCTGAATGTTTGTCTTGAATATGTTTGAAAATGTTTCTTGATGACATGAAATATCAATCATACAAAAATACCAGGTCAAAAATTTGTTATTAGGTTGACTGACAAAAAGAATTATTACAAAAAATGCAGGCGACATAACCAATGAAAAGTAAATTTGAATATGAAAATATTAGAAAGCTTATTTGTGGAGAACACAAATCATTGTGATCTGAATTTTAACTGAATTAGTAACTTTTTTCCTAATATAGTTCTCAAATCTGTTCATACTTTTTCAGACAATGTGAATATGTCATATTTCATCTCCGTATTCCAACCAGTATATGCAAAATATATACCTACAAATCTTTCACTGAATCACTTCGATCATTGGTAAAAACCATATGGAAATCCTTTTGATAGTTTTTGAGTTTACTGCGATCAGAGCGGGACTTCCTCACAACAGGACTCTGCTGTGATAGTTTGTCCGGTTGCAAAAAAGTTCACGTAGCCAAAGAACAGAATAGTTCACTGGCTACGTGATACATTTGAACAAATATTTGTAGCATGTCAAAACAGGAAATTAAAAATATCACTATGGTTTCATAACAGAACAATTTTCACAATAACAAATACAATCAAACATCAAACAACTAATGTTGAAAATGAAAACAACTTTTACTCGAATTCACACGAATTATCTATGTTATATAACATATATTCATCTGTGGAATAAAAACAGTGGATCAAAAAAAAAAGACTTCAATAAATTGACGGATGTAGCCGTTACTACGTGGTAGGAGATCATAATGAAATAAAGATAATTTCTATGTTTTTTACCACTTTCAATTGTAACTAACGTTACTGCAGTTTCGTCCTATATAGACATTCTCAAACTAATACAAATACAAGTTTATTGTGGGTATTTTCTGTATAATTTGCCCCTGAACTTGTCTCGGAATTGTTGGTATTAGTTGAATGGAGCTCACACGTGAAGTGAGTAGGGAACTAACCGATATGTTCGAAGATCGGTGGATACGTCGTTTGGGTCCTTGGATTTGATCACTTCGATCACCGGATCTGACTCCCCTAGATTTTCACCTCTGGGGAAAAGTTAAAGAAAAGGTATATAGAACACCTTTCAATACGATACAGGAACTGAAAGATCGGGTTAGATGTGTTTTCGAGGAAATCAAGGTGTCGGAAATGTGCAGAGCCCCGATGACTGATCACGTAATAACATCAATCCATCAATGTTTACAAGTAAATGGTCAGCATTTCAAGTAACTGAGCTACTGAATTTTTGTCATATCGGTTTCAAATGTCAAATAATTGCGAAGCCAGTTTCACAATATTATCTCTTGTTTTCTAGTGTAGAATTATTTTTTTCATCAATTCAATTTTGAAAAGTGTTCGTTCTTGTGTCGAAATTGTAATGTTTGTCATACAACCACTATGAAATTTCAATCATGTATTTCATTAAACCTTTCTGAACTAATGTAAAGTCATTATTCATTATTCGATATTTCAATAACACATTTATCCCCGAATTTTGTATTTGAAATGTTATATTTGTATAGAAGAAAAAAAATTATAGAAGAATTCATATCTAATAAACGGTCAGAGATAATTATAGGACATAGTTGATGAAAGTTGTTCACATTAGTTGACTGAATTCGAAAATTGAACAATATACAGGGTGTTCCATTTGAAAAAAGTTAGTTATGGTTGTTTATCGAAGACAGAAATTGAGACGTATTTTTCAGACACTCTGTATAAAATAAGATTTGGAATCCATTCAGAAATAACAATTACCATATCTTATCTCAATGTTGCCAGAAGTTGGGCTCGCTGTATCAATTAATTCATGCGATATTAAATATTAAAAATAACATATTTTCGCCAAATGAACAAAATTGGCCCCAGTACAACACCTTGGGGTTCACCATGTTTGATATACTTCACATTCGATTTAATCCCATGTAATGATACACATCAGCCGCTGACCACTATACAGTAACCATGGTCTCTTTTTGATGGATTTTCGCCTTTGGGAAGTGCCAAGGTGGCTCATCGGTGTCCAAATATCCATTTCTCCCGTCTTCTCACGCACCGTTTTTTCTCAAATCCTCGTCCCCGTCCTGATCACTTCGGGACTCATTTTCGAGGCTGAAATCTCCGAAAGGAAATTTCACAAACTGACATCATAGTTAGTATTCTGTACCGACGTCGAACATTGAGTTCATCAACACTATCGTGGGCAAATGCCTGGTTTATTTTTCTTTCGTCAGCGCTTTGCTTCAATTTGAATTTGTAGAGAAAAATTGTCTGAAAATCGCTCAACGACACGATCAATCAATCAATCAATATACTTTATTGTCCAAAGATATTCTTATTGACAAAAGCTTTCTATGATCTGAATCAGTACATAATTGAATTTGACAAGAAGTATTCTATTTACCACAGGTCGACAAATACAAAAATTTTCACAACACAAAAAGTGAGCATCATCATAAAAAAAATTGTATTTACATAGCTTATTATTATCTCACTGAATTTGTAAATAGTTTTCTAGTACATTTTAAGTTGACAAAGGTAAAAATTTATCACAATACAAAAAAGTGAGCATCATCGTAAAATTCGTGTAGGGTATAATAGCAGGAGTATTTTTTGACTTTTTTTTCGAAAAATAAGGTGTATGAAGATTTCTCTCAAGCAGGGTGACAAATTTTTTATATTTCGTTCTACTCTCATACATTATTGATTTTTTCGTTAACTCTAAGCGGGGGATGGGGAGAGGTAAGTTTTTTCTCGTTATTTGGTGAGTATTATGGCTTGTTGCTTATGCTCCAAACATAGAGTTTCAAGTATAAAAATGGAAGTTAAAGTCAAAATTTTGTGTTTTATAAATAACGGTTGACAATGGTCGATGTATTTAGGCTCTGGACATGAATCTGACTGCTCGTTTCTGCAGGACGAAAACAGAATCGAACAATTGCTTGCTGCAATAACCCCAAAATGTAATACCATATCGCAGTTGTGATTCGATTTGAGAAAAAAAGGCCACCTTACTCATAGGCAGAGCCACTTCCTCAAACACAACTCTCACTGCAAAGCAGCACGAAGCCAGTTTCCTTTTGAGACTTTGGATGTCGATATGGAATTTTAGGTTACTATCAATTTCAATGCCAAGAAATTTGGTATAGTTTGTTTTCAATGGTTGTAGCGTTAAATATAAGAGATTCATGAATGTATTTGGAGGTTGATAGGCTAGTTTTTTTGCATTGAAGCAGAAATGGTTTGAGTCGCACCAATGTGTTACTCCTTCCACATCAGTGTCGTGTCATCAGCAAACATTGTTTACTGGCTAAGTCATCTGTATATTGATACTGGCTAAGTCATTTATATATAATAGGAATAATATCGGCCAATGGACTGAACCTTGTGGAACTCCACTCCTGATATTACGTAAATTGGAGTTGGAGTTGGCCTTCTTCATTTTCACAAGTTGCTTTCTGTCAAAGAGGTATGACTCGAACATCATATAGTGATAAGCTGGATAGAGGCAAAAATTAAATTTTGAAAAAATGATCAGCATCAATGTATAGAGTACAAAATCTTTCATTTATTAGTGTATACTACGACACAGTTGAGGAAATTTATTAAAATATGGAGTTACAAAAACACGATATAAAAACGGACACAACCTCTGAAACAACCTAATATTTGTATCTTTTCCGATTCTTGCAGGTCTCATAGCTTGCAATTTAAAGTGAATTATAGCTATATATCAGAGATATGGGGCATCTATGAGGCCATTTCACGAATACTAAATTATGAAAATAGGTTGCCGATTATATTATTGTGCACTTATGCATACATTGAATGTAATTGAAGAGATGGACTGAATATTTCAACTTTATTATTGAATTAGTGAAATAAAGTGACATCTTCCTGGAACTGTGATTATATATATATCTTATTTGCATACCATGAATAAGTCCACACAGACGAAGTCTCCAGCCGAAGATAGTTTATAATGTTTGTAGGACAGAATAGTACAGTATTGATGTTCAACATTACAGTTAAAACAGGATACTAATAATAGGTCACTTGATATTGGGATTGGAAAAAAAATGGAACAAGTCATCTTGAGCGACAGCGGAAAAGCACAAAAGTCATGGCTGTTTTATTTGAGTACATATAACTCTAATTGTAGATGAATTCAATTGGTCAATTGAAATCCACGATGAAGTGCACACACTGTGGACACTCGTCAGTAATCTTCGATCTTTTCTGGGATTTGTCACTCCCCATACCATAAAGAACTTGGCCAATTGAGTTTATCACAATGCTTGGATTTCTTCACAAGAGAGGAAACTTTGGATGGACATGAAAAGCAGATGTATTCGAGATCAAGTAAAGAAGAAAATGCACAAAGTCTCTATCAATCCATAAATTTTCCTGTAGTTTAGTCATTCATTTTAAAAGATTCTCAGAAACAGAAAGATGCAGAGGCAAGTTAAATGTTGCCATCGAATTTTTTCTAGATGGATTAGATATGAACAATTATGCAACAGACAATGTGACTCCTTGTCGTTATAATCTATATGCACTTTCGAATCACAGTGGGTTTACTTACAGCGGACATTATACAGCATTCTGCAGACATTCCTATACTGACACGTATAGCAAGAATACAATAATTCACACGTGTCACCAATTTCATCAAAATCGCTTGTGAGTGGAGATGCAGACATCCCCCAGACCTCTCGCCAATCGACTACCATCTTGTCCGGCCATCGGATGCCTGCTTCCACGTAACCCCGCAGGATACGTGACTGACAGAATCACTTGTGGTTCTGTTATTCCCTAAATGAATGGCATCCCAACGATGGCTCAATCGTAAGGTGTGTGTATCCGTGCCGAGAGAATCACACTGAGCCTATCAGCGGAACCTTCGAAATACCAGGCGCCCTCTCGTAGCATCGCCTTGTCACGATAATGCGGGGCTCTGCCGTGATTGACCTTCTTTCCCTAACTACTTGTGGTACTTTTATGGACATAATAAACTTAAAATTTCTTTCTGACGCTGAGTCTATAGAGGAGATGGATGTCTAACTTACGATTCCATTTGACCTCCCTGTAAACTTAGATCAGGAGCGAGTCTACAGAGGAGATTGATGTCAAGTTTACGACTCCAATTGACCTCCCTGTGAATTCAGTTCAGGAGCGAGTCTACAGAGGAGATGGATGTCGTGTTTACGACTCCAACTGACCTACCTCTAAATTTAGTTCAGGAGCGATTCTACAGAGGAGATGGATGTCGAGTTTACGACTCCAAATGACCTCCTTGTAAATTTAGTTCAGGAGCGAGTCTACAGAGGAGATGGATGTTGAGTTTACGACTCCAACTGACCTCGCTGTAAATTTGATTCAGGAGTGAGTCTACAGAGGAGATGACCTCCTTGTAAATTTAGTTCAGGAGCGAGTCTACAGAGGAGATTGATGTCGAGTTTACGACTTCAACAGACCTCCCCGTAAATTTAAGTTGGGAGCGAGAGCTTCTCAACTCCCCAACTCCTGATCTAACAACTGAACCTTAAAGAAAGGTTTGGTAGTGCAGCCAGGAAACGAATGAATCGTCTCCTCAAGAGCGGGGTACCTTATAAAACCGCCTTGCAGCAAATTCTTGAGCGGCGTACGTAGAATCTGTCTCATGTGGAGGAACAAAGCCCCCATTAGCAGGTTAGCAAACGTTTGCGCTCAAGTGATGATTCACTAAAACCAGAGGCGAAAAAGTATTGCACGCCTGAATCTAAGGCATCATCAGATGTACCTCATTAACACTTCATCATCAGAGCATATACTTTGTGACTGCCACGCTGGGGGCTGAATCAGGTCTTTAGAGTTCGGCAAAGCCGTACTCCTACCATCTGACCTGAAAGACCACTCACGTTACAAACTAATCGGCTTCGTTAAGAAGCTGGGTTTATTTGGCCTAGTGTGAATAGGTGTGAACCACAATAAACCCTTGCGGGTTACGGTGGAGGGTTGAATAGACCCACTAACTTTGGACCTAACCTAACCTAACCATCTTGTCAAGCACTTCGATATTTTTCTCATCGGTAGAACCTTCGCCAATCAGGATCAGGCAAATACGGAGAACACTTTTGGAACAAACTAATGATAAATAAAATTTTTCATTATCTCTTCAAAAATTATAATGAAAACATATTTGAAAAAATATTTTATCACCAAGCTCTAAAGAGATAAGATGAATTAATTACATCACACAGTTTATACTATGTAAAATCTTGTTGCGAGGTTCACCTGTGCAGATGATTAAGAATACGACTTGATCTTGCAAAGTAATTCTAAAACAAAAATTTTATGTTTTTCTATGGTAATTCTAGCGACAAGCTCATACCCGAAACTTCACCCCCCCGGCCGTCAGCAACTACTCGCCCTATTTTTTTCAATGGCATGGGTGATACATCATTCGAAAGAGCTCTTGTTCCTCTATTACTTCCGTAATTTTTTTTGAAATTGGTTCATTTGTTATTGAGAAGTTGAATGTTGAACGTTTTATTCAAGAAAAACCAAAAATTCGCTTTCGCTCATTTCATTGAGGAAATTAACAAAAGTCATATCAATGGCAACACAATCAACGGATAAAGTGTTCAAAATGACCTTCATCTAGTACATACAATAGTACAGTCTACTTTCGAAAGCGTTCCTCACATTATTGAAAATGTCCGGAGTCAGAAATTGGCATTCCCGAACAATTCTCTCTCGCAGGTCTTTGTACAATTTATTGAATTAGTAGTGAACGTTTTGAAATGGACGACACTATTAGTTTTTCTGCACTGGTAGTTTTTGTTGAATCTAGTTGTCGCAGAACAAAAAGTAGATAGTTGGCCACTGTCACTTCTTCACGAATTATTATTCAGTCATCTTTGTTCACTGTGTTCCAACATGGTTTATTCTACTGAAGAAAGAATAGAAATTGTTACCACTTATAATCGAACCACCTATTATCGAAATACTGAATGTGCTAAAGCTGCTGCAAGAATTTATAATACGAATCATCCAGACCACAACGTGAGCCATCAATACGTTAAACAGGATAAGGATGAGTTTCGAACTTCAGGTTCTGTTCACAGCAAAAAACATGAAGTATCCCGTGCTGTCAGAAATGACGGAGTTGAAGTTGCAGTTTTAGGACATGTACAAATGGATAATCGACAATCTATCACACAAGTAGCTAGAGCGTCTGGTGTATCAGCTTCTAGTGTTTTTCGGAATTTAAAAGCCTACAAATTTCATCCTTTCAAAATAACGCTAGTTCAGGAAATGAACGGAGATGATCCTGATCGTCGACTTCAGTTTTGTGAGGTCTTCAGCGAGAAATTGACCAGTAACTCAAATCTATTGTAGAATACATGTTTTTCAGATGAGAGTTCTTTCATGTTGAATGGTGAAGTGATTAGACATAATTTTCGTTACTGGAGCGCTGTAAATCTTCATTTGGTGATGTAAACACATTCACAAACTCCACAAAAATTGAATGTCTGTGCCGGCATTCTTGGTAATCATATTATTGGACCATTCTTCATTGAAGGTAATCTCAATGGAGACACATACTTAAATCTATTACAAGACTGTGTAAATCCTATGATTACACAAATTTAAAAAAATGATGACAATTCAGTAGAAAATGAAATAACATTCCAGCAGGATGGTGCACATTTTGATGTTCGCGTGAGACAGTTTTTGGACGAACGTTTTCCAATGCGTTGGATCGGCAGAAAGGGTCCAGTGGAGTGGCCAGCTAGATCACCTGATCTCACACCGATTAACTTCTTTCTGTGGGGGCACCTAAAGTCGAAAGTGCGTACTCTACTAAGTCTATAAATCTAGAAGACCTGCGAGAGGGAATTGTTCAGGAATGCAGATTGCTGACTCCGGACATCTTGAATAATGTACGGAACGCTTTCGAGAGTAGACTGTATGATTATATGGAATTAGATGAAGGTCATTTTGAACACTTTATCCGTTGATTGTGTTGTCATTGATATGACTTTTGTTAATTTCCTCAATGAAATGAGCGAAAGCGAATTTTTCGTTTTTGTTAAATAAAACGTTCAACATTCAATTTCTCAATAACGAATGAACCAATTTTTTAAAAAAAATATAAAAGTGATAGAGGGACAAAAGACCTTTGAAATGATGTATCACTTGACCCCCATGCCAGTGAAAAAAATTGGGGGGCTAGTTGCTGACCGCAGGGGAGTGAAGTTTCGGGTATGATTTCCATATCAGAGTTAGTCTCTCTAGAAATAAAAATTGACGTGCCCTTTGGAATTTTCGATTACACGTCTGTTTCTGACTTACAGGGGGGGTCAAGTTTTCGTTGAAAGGCCCTATATATAACGCTAAACGAACAAGTCGATTTATATAGGTCTACACTCTTGAATTTATAAGTTTGACAACCCCGATAATTTCTATAATCTCCAGGGTTGAATTTTCATAGTTGGCACCACTGTTAATTTAATTACCTCCTCATCCAGCTTACCAACAAATTCCTTATATAACCACGTTTTTGGATGTTAGATTTAGTTAGTTATAGTTGATAATGGGATAAAACCCGAAACCGGTCGTAAAAATAAAATTACTAGTGGAAATTAGAGAAAAGTGTTTTCATTCATTTCATTGAACTTTTATATCATATAAATTGTGTAATGAAATAAATTGATGGGTTCTATGTTTCATTTAATGAACATTTCTTTTTGAACCTGTTAGGTTAGGTCCAAAGTGAGCGGGTCTATTCGACCCTACACCGCAACCCTCAAGGGTTTATTGTGGCTCACACATATTCACACTCGACCAAATAAACCCAGATTCTTCACGAAGCCGATTAGTTTGTATGGTGAGTGGTCTTTCAGGTCAGAAGGTCAGGTATGATTCGGTCCCCAACGGAGCAGGCACAAAGTATATGCTCTGCTGTTTCATCGTTAATGAGGTAGTCGGATAGTCAAGGTGCAAGATTCACACCTTGATACCCGCGACAACTTTCCCATATGAGGGTTTTTGCACGTCAGCTACACCTGACGATGCCTTAGATTCAGCCGTGCAGGGCTTTTTCACCTCTGGTTTTGGTGAATAATCACTTCAGCGCAAACGTTTGCTAACCTGCTCTTGGGGGATTTGTTCTCCCACCTGAGACAGATTCTGCGTACGCCGCTCAAGAATTTGGTGCAAGTCGGTTTCATAAGGTACCCCGCTCTTGAGGAGATGTTTCAGTCGTTTCCTGGCTGCACCACCAAAGCTTTTTTTTAGGTTAAGTTATTGTATCAGGAGTTGGAGAGTGGAGAAGCTCTCACTCCTGATCTAAATTCACAGGGAGGTCAGTTGGAGTCGTGAGCTCGACATCCATCTCCTCTGTAGACTCGTTCCTGATCCAAATTCACAGGGAGGTCAGTTGGAGTCGTAAGCTCGACATCCATCTCCTCTGTAGACTCAGCGTCAGAAAGAAACTTAAGTTTACTCTGTCCATAAAAGTCCCACGAGTAGCTAGGGAAAGAAGATCAATCACGGCAGAACCCCGCATTACCGTGACAAGGCGATGCTACGACGAGAGGACGCCCGGTATGTCGAAGGTTCCGTAGAGACAGCTGATAGGCTCAGTATCATTCATCCTCTCGGCACGGATATACACGGCACGTTGGAATGCCATTCAGTTAGAGAATAACATAACCACACGTAATTCTGTCATTCCCGTATCCAGCGGGGCTGCGTGGAAGCAGGCATCCGATGGCTGGTTTGCTCAACCCCCACATCCCAAGTCAATGCACCCGCCAAAAACAGCATGCACAGTGGTTCAGGCAGTGAAAGAGGAACAAGGACAGCCAACCCGCCTTTGAACATCTTGATGGAAGCTTGTTTTCAGATATATTCTTTTACTATTCATCTACTCTGTTTTCTCTCAACTACATGGTCCAATACTGGACATCCTAAAGAGAGACTGAGCTATCGATTATTTGCGATTTCGTTAGAAACATTTTCCTTGGACAACTTGAAATCTACGCCTCCAAACCGATTTCCTGAGACTAATTCGGTTGATCGGTAAACAACTTTGTCACATTTTTTTAGGGAATGGAATAAAATTCATACACGCACACAAGTTTTCAGCCGTGTATTGCCGACAGCAATCAACAGGCATCGCGTGCAAGTATGACCCAGTTTCACAGTCCGATAATAAGCCTTTAATTGCGCGATTCCCAAGGTTTCATCGTCCCTACCTTTTTTCGATTAGGTCGTCGTTGTTAAGGGTGAGTAAAAATAACATATGCGCCAAGAAGCAGATATACTTGGTCATTAATAATTCAATCGGTTAGGGCACATCAATAACTTTTAATCACGGATAGTATTTTTTTATTGTACTTACTGGTTGAATACACTTTCACAATTTGAGAAATGAACAAAGTTGAATCATGAATATTACTGGAGTTTTTTCCCAACACCAAACCGTTATTTTAACACCTCGACACGTGTTTCGATCACCAAATGATCATCTTAAAAAGGAAGATCAAACTTCCTCTTGTATCAGTGAAACTAAGATGCCATTGAAAGTTCGCATTGCCGAGCACAAAAAAACACACACATCGAGGAGTAACCAGCATCAACATAACATCGAGTGGTCCCAACCTGAGATCAAACACAGGGAGAAACACTGATTCAGAAGGAAATTCAAAGAAGCTGCATACATGTTGTCAAACAATGTGTTTACCCAAGCTAGTGTAGAGATACGCAACATTCGGAAACCCATAATCAAGTGAAAAATGGCCAACTCCCGCCAAACGGTCATCTCTCGCTGAAACGGTGAAGCGGAAAGAGGAAAGAGACTTCAAAAATTAGACAACTAGTATTTGTTATTTTCATGTCAATTTAGAAAAAATCAATAAACCATTTCTCGAATAATGAAAGAAATACAACAAAGAAATGGGGAGATCATTGTTGTGGTCTGCTTCTGAACTCCCAGAATATGTTTTATTGACAAACAGTTTTGCAAAATCAATTCCTCACAATTTCAGGGTGCCGAGCACCCCAAAATTGAGAAAATGAAATGTCCAGATTCGATAATCACCAGATAATTCATGAGGTCTCTTCGTCACCATTTTCATTTCAATCTATTTCAATTAAATGATATAGATATAGAAATAAAATACTTTGTCTAATTTCCACTTACTTAATGTATTGATATTAATACGACCAAGGTTTCGGTTTTTACACCATTCTCAAGTATTCTAACACTACTGACCTAAGAGAAAAATCGGAGTTATATATCCGAGAGTAGGTAATAAGATATATACCTACATTCATTCATACCAACTACATACACTTCAAACTGTGGTTAATTGCGTTGTCATCTTTATAAATTAAAAAGTGGAGACCTACACAAATCTGTTTGTTCATTAAGGGTTGGTTCTATATTTTGAGTTTTCAATTGATTTATTGATTTCCATGGCTTCCAACAAATTCATTTTCCTTCCTTTACTACATGTATGTAAGATTTTGAGGTTTTCCTTACTTATTTTGTGGTTTTTTTCTTGTAGATGTAGATAAGCAAGTTAACATCAGGAGATGATTGAGACTGATCATCATCATATTCTGATAATGTTATCTTGGTTAGCGAAATGCGCATCGAGAGACAGCATTTTTGTTCTGGTGTGTTTTCAATAGGCAACTGAGATGATTTAGATTTCGGAGAGATGTTACATAAGCTTCTTTCAACCAGTAGAAGGTAGACAGGTTGATATTCTGATTCAGGGAATGCACGACACGAGATTATTAAAAAAACATTTCAAAAAGTCGGAGTGTTAGGCATGAGAAGTAAATAAGATATGAAATTTTTCGGAGGAAATTGCAATGGATACATTTCTTGAGGTACTACAGTGTCCCCAGACCTCATTCCGTTTGATTCTGTCTCAAGGGATGAGTCTACTGTGAAAAACCAATGACACTGTGAATTTTCAATACTTTTTGATGAAAAGTATCACCAGTGTGGCCACTCGTCGCAGAGATGGCGCTATCAATTTTGTTTCAAATTAAAATGAGGATCTTGCGATACCTCATATGCAAGTATATCAGTTGTCTATTCAATACTATTGTTTTATATTCGTTTTCAAAAACTACAAATAAACGATGAAGATCATAATTTCGATAAAATATCTATTAAGAAATCACTCCAGTTCATCCCAACATATATTAAAAGTTTACTTTCAGACTAAAATGAAATCTATTTACAGAATAATTTCTCATGTTATTTCTGAACCACTTCTGCTAAAGATAATACTCAGGCTCTGGGCTAGTTGCTTTTCAGGGAAAGCTGCAATAAAAGGCAGAGAAGAAATCTTGTTCTGGGTCAATGTCTGAGCTTGAATTTACAACTGACCGCTTTGAGAAGCCTTGTTTTTCTTTCATATCCATGAATGGAGTCTTCTGTCAATCCTCTACTGAGCCTAGCACCACTGATGATACCTATCATATCGAAACAGCGCTGACTGTTGTTCGATCACGAATCCTTTGTTTTTGGGCTCTGGTATCCATTGGTTCCGTCTGTTGTCAAATATTTTGAGCAAAAATTTTCAGATAGGCATTTTTCATGACGAGTTGGATAAATCTTGTTCCATATTTGAATTCTAACAATGATAATATTTATACAATCTTCACACTATACGTTTTATTCAAGACGCGTTTGGCGGAAATAGGTGGATTTGAAGGAACAATTATAATGCAATATTAATTCTAAGTTGATGTCTTGAATAAAATCTATAGTGTGAAAATTTTGTGATTGTGTAAACAGTGGACTGTTCAAAAAATGAGGTGAATGTGTAAATTTAGCGGGCTATGTACATTTCATTAGCGAATTTTTAATTTTTTCAAGTTGGTACATTCGTCTCAAACATATGCTCAAAGTTTCAGCTATTCAGCACGTTCAGTTTGTTAGTGAGAGGCATGAAAGTTAGCAGTGTTTTGCGTGTTCGATGATTATTTGCATCGAATTTTGTTCGAAGAATGGATTTGAGTGCTCAATAACACTTTAAATGTTGACAGTGGCATACTGTGATTGTACTCTGAGTTGAAAAAATGTTTACAAGTGGTACAA
The DNA here is from genome assembly GCF_000500325.1 of Leptinotarsa decemlineata. Lineage (NCBI taxonomy): Eukaryota > Metazoa > Arthropoda > Insecta > Coleoptera > Chrysomelidae > Leptinotarsa > Leptinotarsa decemlineata. The sequence continues at coordinate 19,629 of NW_019292527.1, read as the reverse complement.
GCTTGAAAAGAATAACATTGTTGAAATTGTTAATGTGAATCACTATTAAATACGTTGCTGAGGATGTCGGCATATCGGTTGGCTCATGCCATGCAATTTTTTCAGAAATTCTGGGCATGAAGCGTGTGCTAGCGAAGTTCGTTTCAGAATTGCTGAATTTTGACGAAAAAACCATCACATGAGCATTGCTCAGGAATTGTTGAATGACGTCAACAGAGATCCAGATTCGCTTCAAAGGTGATGAATCATGGGTATATGGTTATGACATTGAAACCAAAATTCAATCGTGTCAATGAAAGAGCCCAGGAGAGCCCAAACCAAAATGAGCACGCCAAGTTCGATCAAAGTTCAAGGGTCTGCTCACTGTTTTCTTCGATTACTGTGGCATAGTGTATCAGGCCACATGGTCACACGGCCAATAAGGAGTATTATCTTGAAGTTAAGCACCGTTTGAGTGAAGCCATACGGAGAAAAGTCTGGTATTGTGGAAAACAATTTATGGATTTTGTATCACGATAATGCATCTGTTCACTCGTCATTGCTTGTTCGTAATTTTTGTCTAAAAACGTCATCATGTCTCAGCCACCGTATTCACCAGATTTGGCTCCCTGCGACTTTTTTCTGTTCCCAAGTTTGAAGAGACACATGGAAAGATGGCATATCAGAACTATAATTTATAAATAGTTTATTTACAAATATACAATATTGAATAGGTAACATATTATGATTGTCTAGTTTGCGGTTAAACTATCTGAAAACCGAAAGTACGAAGTACTTGTAGGTTTTTGAGTAATTACATGTCTATTGCTTAAATACTACCCCTAAAAGAACCCAGTTCTTGATACCTGNTATAGTGCTGATAATACAATAAGTTTGATGCTGTGGAACGTCCGGATGTAAATCCATGTTGCTCTTGTAAGATCAAGGGTCTACAGACATTCATTAATATTTTGGCAACAAGCTGATCTAAAACTTTTGGAATAGCTGATTGAATACATATTCCCCTATAGTTTTCAACTTTTTCTTTCGATCCACTTTTATGAATAGGGCAGATGAAGCTCCGTTTCCAAAGATCAGGGAACGTGCCACTGGTCAGTGATTTATTGAATAAAATGAAAAGAGGAGTTGATAAAGTATATACACACTGTTTAAGGAAAAATGAAGGAACACCATCAGGTCCACTCGAAAATTTTGATTTCAAGTTACATATAGTTTCAAATATTTTTGCTAATTCCAATGTACAAAATGATAAATCTAAAGTTTTTCATACAAGAATTGCGTAGGACCTGGATCAGATTCCACGTAAACTGTAGAAAAGAATCTAGCAAACAAGTCGACGGTACTCGACATATCAGTAGACGTGTAGTCATTATAAGTTGATATTAATTTGATTGGCGCCCGGTTAAGTTTCAATCGTTCGATGAATAGTAATACGGGGAGTCGCACGGAACCATTTTATGAATTGAGTTTTGAATTTGTGGAATATTTGTATGTTTTTTGTTTCATATGGAAGAAGGTCATGAACTTTCAGTGCAGTATAACAATGATTTCTAGAATTGACTTTTTGATGGATTTCTTTATTGTTACTTTTGTTTTGTTTCTTGTCTCATAGCTATGTTCTCCATATCGAATATCGTTTTTATTTTTGAACTAGTGAATCATGAGAGTTTGACAGTAAATTTGCCTAATGTCTGACATGCCAGATTCCTGGTATAGTTGTTCACTTGAGTAGGTTAAATATAATTTTAAGTAACCACTTCTGTAAAACTTTGAGGTTCTTCATGTGAGTTTTGTTGACACTTTCCCATCCTATTATACTGTAGCTAAGCTGTGATTGGATGAGTGAGTAATAAAGAATTTTCATTTGAGACAAGGTGAAAAATTTTGAACTTCGGTAGTAGCATCCTTAGTTTCTTGAGGAATTGAAGTACCTCACCCACCGTTTTTATGATATCTGTTTGAGAATTTGAAAAAATCAACATTTATTTTGTCATTTATTACGTCACGTAATTGTCAAAATAATTAAATTTGGAATTGTAAAGCGTGTTTTTTATAGAGGTATAAAACTTCAAGTTGCAATAAAACAACGATGGATTATTCGATTGACATGAATTTTATTTATCCGAAAGATAATCTTGTGGCATTACATTTTAAATATGATTTCTGGCATATGACCGCCACGGCTGGCGCGGATGTAGTCCNTGTCCACTTCTTTGATGTTTCTTGTCAGTGCTATCACTGGTCTAGGTTTTTCAATTGATTTCACACCTATTCTGTTTATATTGTTGATTTCATTTTCTCCCAGTTGAATTTCCAATTTTTGTTCAGCAATGTCTCGGAAGTAAGCAAGTGAATTTTCTTTTTTTGTATCAGATGGAGTAGTAGAAAGCCAAAAACTTTCTTTCCCAAAAATTAATCACTCCTAAAAAATATAACCCTTTCAAATTGAATTTTCTTCTTCTGGGATACCGAACATAACAATATTGTTTCTTTTTATTCTACGTTCTGTAATTTCAACTTCTGTTTCAGAACTTTATTATCGCTTTCAACTGATTGAAGTTTCATTTCGATTTCTTGTATTTTAGTTTTTTGTTTTTGTAAAGCACCTTTGATTTCTTTGATATCTTCTTGTATGCCTCTACTCATTTGTTGTATATCCTTCAATATTGCTAACACACTTGAGTCTTCCATAGTTCTTTTCTACTTCGGTACGCCTATGGCAAGTAGATTTTGTCCGAGGATGATAAGGCCAGGAACAAAAACACAAATGAATTTGCTAGAAGTTTTTGCGTCGCCGATTCGTATTTGAGGGCAATTTAGGTTTAACTTTTTACTTTTTTGCACTCTAATGCACTTATCCTCCGCTTTTTCAACTTCACTTTATCACCACTGGTTAGCTCTTTACACAACTCATCTGATGATATGAACTGCTTTGAGGATTGGAAGAACGCTGTATTGTATCTGAAGGGGACTACTAAGGAGATAAAATAGAAATTCATATGAACATTTTTTGAGAGAAATGAAAATTCGCCCTATTTGTTGAACAAACAGCGTAAAGTGTATTTATTATCTGAATTTCATTTTCACGTCATTTTTACGTCAGTGGGCATACTTGAAGACTGGTTATAAATCAAATTATCTAAAAGAACAATTCGTTCAGGCCAGTTTCAACACCCTACACAGTAGATTAATGGACTGACACCTATCAGAAAACAACTTCTCCCCTGGCTAATACCACGAAGGGCGTTGGGCAAATTTCGGATATGCAGTTGGTTACCTCGTTCACAGGCAGATGAGGCGACGACAAACCTGTTGTTTGTTGTATGCTTCAGCTTAGTTCGAGGAATGAACTTCAATTATCGGAAATCATCGACTTTATGTTGATGATATACACTACCTTGCACTGACGAGTGGCCAAACAGCCCGAAACTGGTCTGCAAGTGTGTTCCAATAATTGAAAATCTATTGCGGCAGTTGTATCGCCAACAGCATATGCAGGAATAACTTCAGTGAAGAATCCTGCACTGACACCTGTCGGATATAATCCAACGCCCTTCGTGGTATTAGCCAGGGGAGTAGTTGTTTTCTGATAGGTGTCAGTCCATTAACCTACTGTGTAGGGTGTTGAGACTGACCTGAATGAACTGTTTTTTTAGATGATTTGAATTTCATTTATTGATACGTTTCAGTTTCAGTTTCAGAGGAATAGCAGGCAACTCCAGAATAACTAGAAGTATTTTTCAAATAACATTTAGATGATGTTACACGAGTATAATAACTTGATGAACATATTTCTTGAAAAATTCATTTGCGATTCAAAGAATAGTATATATTGTTTCATTGGGGTGAAAAGTACTGTTTTGTGTACTTACAATGTAATATTTTTTCGCTGAAAGAAAAATGCCATTCTGTCATCAAACGTGAAAATCATTACTGAAAAGTGTTCTTCAGATAGATCAATGAGAATTTCAATACCGGGTGCAGGAGAAAAATAAACAAATTAAGTATACATATTAATGTCAGTGAAAAACCATCATGCATTTTTGACGTAGGTTGGTTGAAAGACTATATCTCGCAAACTTTCTTCTTTCTCTTTAATTATTTTTTTTTGTTGCAGGTAAGTGAACTCCATCTCTAAAGACTATATCGGTGATTTGGAAGTGAGTTCGGTGAGTGATATTTTGTGGTTTCTTGTATTGTATTCAACATTTTCGTATCAACCGATGGAAAAAAGTTTGATTCATTGAAGATCTAATTGAAAGTGTTGAGTGAAATTAAATGATAGATGTATTTCATCAGTTCGGACTTCCATTGTCTAATATAATATAAATTGATTTGAAATCCCTGAAAAAAAAAAGAAATTGAAAAGATTAACCGAAAATAACACTTTCATTAAAACAAAAAACTGAAATAACAAAGAAAGAACATACAAGCTACAACAAAAAAAAGAAATTGAAATATTGATGAAAGCTGAAAATTAAAAATATTATTAACAAAACTGAAAAATAAAAATTAAAATATTCCAAACCATGTTACGTTACTCCATTCACAATGGAGAAGGAAGTCAACAACGAATTGGATTTCTTAAACGTATTGGTGAAGAGGACCGACACTAAATGGGAAAAATCTGTATATCGAAAACCCACTCACACAGGACAAAATCTGAACCAGAAATCCAACCACTATCAATCGACTAAGAGAAGAATCATCAAGACTCTACTAGACCGTGCTTTCGGGCTCTGTAATACCAAAGATGGTCTCGAAAAGAAAATAGGCATCATCAATAATGACCTTCAACGCCACAACCAGTACTTGTACTTCCCTAAATCAGAGGATTATTGGAAAGGATAAGAAGGATTGGGTCCAAGTATAACATCAGGACCTGATTCAGATCTGGAAACACTATCTGTAGCAGCCTAACAAAAACCAGGCCACCAAATGCGGACTGCGATTCCAAGAATTGCATTTAGCGGATACCCTGCGAGTGTGGAGAATCATACATCGGTGAAATTAAGAGGCCATTGAAAGTTCGCATTGCTGAGAACAAGAAACACACACAGCGAGGAGAAACCAGCAAATCCGGAATAGCAGAGCAT
>NW_019292527.1:0-14511 GCF_000500325.1 Leptinotarsa decemlineata | reverse complement strand
ACCTATATCAAAATGTACCGTTATTTAATGCATAAATACCTGCAAAAGAAATAACTTTGTGCAGAAACTCAACAATTCGTCAATCTTCGGAACAAATTTCAATTCAAAACCCTTTAAAAAAATTTTCAACCTCCGAATTGGAGAGTCATCTCCTGAATTGTTTCAAATGAAAATGGGGATCGAGTAATGAATCATCGAAGAGGGATTTTGATTTCCTAGTCACAACTGCTTTATTTCAGGATATTGGTCTACTCGTTCAAATGTTAAGAAGTTTTGAATTTTCGGAAATACGTTTTCTGAAATACGCAAAAACTAAATGGATTTTATTGAAAAACATAATGTAACAATCAAGTAAAATCTGAAAATATTGAACTAGGACCATTTTTTTGTGAAGTAACAAGAGTTTCTCATCAATTTTTTTGGTTATTTTTCGGTTATTCTTATTTACCACAATAAGAAAAAATGAAAAATGTTATGGACAACTTCATTTAGATGTAGGAATGCAAACCCATAGTTACCCCGATAAGTTAATGCATAAACTGAAAGTATTCTTCACAAAGAAAAACGTTCTATTCATAAGTTACTTGTAGTGTTTGATAATTTTGCCCACCAGAAATAGAGCTGAGGTATTATACAAATAGTAATTTTTAACAAAGAAATTTTACAGATATCATCAGATATTAGCCTTCGAAACGTTAAAATGAGTATCTTCAATTAATAAGCTCATTTTTGAAACAAAGTTATTGCCTCACTACAATTCTTATTTTCTTCAGAGTATGAAGGGTGAAAATACTCCAGAAGAAGGTCGATAAAGAATTTTGAAAATGTCATCCACCCTCTATACAATAATGTTAAATTCAGACCGTTGTCATTCACTTTGGAACATTTGTGATGTCATTATGCGGTATATACTAATTATATTGTCCTTGCAAGTCTTTCAATGAGGCAAGTAGAGTGTGGTGCACTATGTTTCTCATATATCTCCATAAAAAAGTATGAAGGACATACGTTGGGTGAGTAAGAAGATCACTAAATTACATCATTTTGTCCCATCCGGCAACATTAAAACCTGTCGTTTGAATATTTCGCACATTTTATAATTTATTTNTCTCCTACCACGTAGTAACGGCTACATCCATCAATTTATTAAAAAGTTTAGAATGATATTTTTTAAAATAAGCTTGAAACAATAACGAATGAAAAAATATTTTCAACCTTTTAGTTCAATGTTCTTTGAAAGCGTGTTTTTTAGTTTTTTAAACTATATTTATATTATTTCAAATAGAAAAGAGGGTTTTGTGAATCATCGTCATAGTCTTCCAATAGTCAACACCGGTTTACTTTTGAAAATCGAAGCAGCCGCCCCTGGGTAATCAGCAGTTTTATATTCGTTTCAAGAATATGCAGATATACGTTCGATATCAGAATATCAATAAACATTTCATTCAAAACGCACTCTAGTTCCTTCTGATAAATGTTCAAGATGTTCTCTATACACTTTCTGACAATAATACAGTCTGTTCACAAAAGCATTTCATTTTGCAATTTTTTTGAGACAACTTCGTAAGTTATACTATCGGACCAACTATTCATAGAATAAATCGAATCTCTGTTTCTGAACTCTGTTTTTGAATATGCTGCAAAATCGTATCAGGCCTATGAAATAGACATAGACTATTCTAGTCAGTGTCAGCTATACACTAAATGAAGCTGTTTTGGATAAAGTTCATGTGAAAAATCCGCAAAATCCGATCGAAATGAGCGAAATATAAGTTCATGTGAAAATGGATGCATACTTCAATGACAGCTTTTGAAATTCTCTAGAAATAAGGTTGTTCGTGGAGGAGAATATCAAATATTCTTTCTCACTTCACCGTCCGACTGGGGTTAAATGAACTTCTCCAAATAGTTTTTCCGAATGATTGTTATCTGGAGCTATTTTGATCCACTTTCACGCAGGCCTCGTCTTCAGGGATTCTTAGTGCATTTTCTTTTTTTATTCATATATGTCAAGGTTAGGTTGGATTATTCATATACATGGTGTTTTTCAATAGAGGCATAGAACTTTGAACTGGAATGAAACAAAGATTATTTTTTGAATTGACATAACATTCACTTTGTTTCTATCGTTAGCCGGCCAGGTCACCGGACCTAACGCCTATAGACTTTTATCTCTGGGGAAGGTTATTTATGGATTGTCGACCAATTCTAGGTACGAATTGGACGCGGCAGTGGTGCAAAATTTTGATTCATTCACTCCTATTAAACTAATTATTTCGCAAAAAAAATCAGAAAAGGTGTCGCTTGTGTGTAGAAGAAGCTGGTAGATACTTCGAACATCTTCTATAATTGTTTTTTATCATTATTATTGTTGAAGTTTAATTTATTAGTAGTAGTTATCAGTTTTATTGAAATTATGCGTTCTGATTACTGTTGTGAAAAGCTTTCTCGACATTTCATAGCGACTCTTGAACTATTTCTTTCTTTATCGCCGCGTCGTCCAAAGCATACTTGATCAAAGTGCACGTTTCAAAACCTAAAAGCTCTGTATTTCAAAGATGACTCTAGGAAAATATAAAGTGTGCTTACATTTTTGGAATAGTTTTACGACCGTTTTATGACTTGGGCCCTCATTTTGTGCTATCGACAAATGATGAACGGACTATAATTGAAAACCATATTGTCTATCAGATAGTATTTTTTTTCCTCAAGAAGCTATCAATTCTGTTTTTTATGATTTTTTATGACTTTGGCTATACAAGATGAAAGTTATATTTCTTAATCAAAATATTGCATTTTTGCATTTTTCAATAGCATATTCAGTTATATTTTCTATAAGTGCTTTGAATATCTTCGTTTTTTGAATTACGTTTTGCTTGTTTACATAGTTAGTTTTTTTTGTTCACCGATACAATGATTGCCTTTATTATCCAAGATTTCTTTTTATCAGAATGCTTTAATTTTACTATAGTGTTGTGTGTTTACTTGTAATTGACTTGATTTTCTGTATTATTATTTCAGTGATTTCTTCAACTTCATGAACTTTTATAAGAATATCCCAGTTTTCGTTATCAAGATCTTTTTTCCGATTTTTATTATCCAAATAAGTCTTATATTTCTTATATTCATTTTTAACTTCTGAATCATCTTTGTTTTCACTGGGCTTCATATATATCATTGTGTAGTAGTGGTCTGTGGTTTCTGTTTCGAAAATAAGAGGTATGAAGTTTTCAGAGGCAATTTTTATTTTGATGAATATATGATCCATACAAGAAGTGCTAATTTCGATCACCCTTGTATTTCCATTAATATATGAACTTCAACCGTTTGTACTCATCATATTCAAGCAGCGCTGTGGAAAATCTGCATCTGAAAGGATGTTAATATTTATGTCTCCATTGATCATAGTTGTTTCAATATTTTGTTCCTGTTGCTGATTTTCTAGATAGTTTGACAAGTCTAAATTAAACTGGTAAGGGCATGTTGATAGTGATCTGTGAATAACAACGACTTTCATTTTGGTTTTTGAGTTATTCAAAGTTAACACAATCTTCTAAATTTTAATAGTCCCTATATTCTATGTGGTAGTCAAACAATCATATTCTGCCCGTAAATAAACAACTACACCACCATTCTGGTTCAGATCTCCCAGATTATTAAAGGGGTTTATATCCTTGCCTTTCATATAATTTCAAGTTCGGAATTTTCGTTTCTGTGACTGCAATTACATCAACTTTTTTATTGAATTGTTCTAAAAGGACATTAATTTCATCTATATCTTCGCGATACGAATATTCGTGTGGAAAATTCTGAATGATTAATTTTTTAAATCCCTCATAACAATATCAAATTTCTGTATATTGCTCACCTTGTGTGTTTTTATCGTGTTGTACTCCAGATCTCGAATGTTAGAATCCATTTTATTCCAGTACGGTATCACAACTATATTTTTAAAAATAACCTATAAACTAATACATAAAATTATGGCTAAATGAAAAATACAAAAAAAGAAAAAAATCATCGGTATAACTCTGATTTTATCGATGTGTTTACTTGGTTTTCTTTGGACGATGAATGTGTAAATATGGGTCTAACTTTCAATGCTGTTTCTTGCTGTCTATTTTTATTTTCCTTTCATTCTTCTTCCGCCTCTTTCAATTTCAGTTGTTGATAGGTAAACACCTCGCCGTTTACTAACAATTTGTTTCCTTGGATATTTGATTGCTAATTATGCTAATCCAACGCCCTTCGTGGTATTAGCCAGAGGAGTAGTTGTTTTCTGATAGATATCCGATATCCTTAAGTTTTGTAACATTCTGAAAAATGTCCACTTCTTTGATGTTTCTTGTCAGTGCTATCACTGGTCTAGGTTTTTCAATTGATTTCACACCTATTCTGTTTATATTGTTGATTTCATTTTCTCCCAGTTGAATTTCCAATTTTTGTTCAGCAATGTCTCGGAAGTAAGCAAGTGAATTTTCTTTTTTTGTATCAGATGGAGTAGTAGAAAGCCAAAAACTTTCTTTCCCAAAAATTAATCACTCCTAAAAAATATAACCCTTTCAAATTGAATTTTCTTCTTCTGGAATACCGAACATAACAATATTGGTTCTTTTTATTCTACGTTCTGTAAGTTTCAACTTCTGTTTCAGAACTTTATTATCGCTTTCAACTGATTGAAGTTTCATTTCGATTTCTTGTATTTTAGTTTTTTGTTTTTGTAAAGCACCTTTGATTTCTTTGATATCTTCTTGTATGCCTCTACTCATTTGTTGTATATCCTTCAATATTGCTAACACACTTGAGTCTTCCATAGTTCTTTTCTACTTCGGTACGCCTATGGCAAGTAGATTTTGTCCGAGGATGATAAGGCCAGGAACAAAAATACAAATGAATTTGCTAGAAGTTTTTTCGTCGTCGATTCGTATTTTAGCACTGGTTAGCTCTTTACACAACTCATCTGATGATATGAATTTCTTCTTTTAATTTTATGTTTAGACTACAAATTTTGGTGGTTCAATCGGAGGGTCAAGCAGAACAGACCTATTCAATTGATACACATATATTCCGAAGTCGAGAATTCAAAATTTCGGCTAATCGGTGGTAGATACTTCTACCATGAATGGAATAAGTCCATGAAGCCTTGACACATTCAGAGAGCGCCCTGACATCACACTAACTAATGACGACTCGCCACAATGTATGGTGAGATCATTGAGTCCAAGAATCATGTGATATGAGTAGACACAAAAAAAGTATGTTGAAAATCTGTTTTGATCTGTTTTTTCGGCAATCAGCTGTCGCCCCCATACGAACGACAACTCTTAGAAGTTGAGAAAATTTTGCGAGCTAAGGACTAACGAGGTCTTACCTTTTAATGTGTGATTCCTAACACAGTTGCAGAATCATCCCAGCTTCAACCAGATAAATTATCTCGAGAGAAATATCTGGTCGAGGTGGGAATCGAACCCACGGCCTTCCGATCGTGAGTCGGGCGCACTACCACCGCGGCCAATTCCACAACACATGGATTTGAGAATGATTGTCTTCTGCATTCTTCTCATAAATAAGTCTGCCCTCACTATTTTCTTTTGCCTAGAAGCAGAGTCGTCCTTGAGGTGGAGCAAGTGAAGCGGCCACTCCAGACCCAGCGCGGCGTCTACTGAGGCCATATGCCGTGAGACCTTACTCGCACTATAATATATTCGAGTTCAGCTTTAGGTATTATACGTTTTTTTAATCAAGTTCCGATTGTGACAATGTAATATTTGAATAGTTCTCATTGTTGAAGATATCTATGTTTTTTTAATCAAGTTTTTATTGTGACAATGTAATAAGTATTTGAATAGTTCTCATTGTTGAAGCTGTTTATGTTAAGATGTGAATTAGACGCGCGGCTCCATGCTACGAGAAAAAAAGCAACATTACTAGTACCAGTTTTGCCAAACAACAGAATTCGAAATTCATTTCCAAATACTTTACAATCCCTGTGTCAGTTATCCATGAGCTAAGAAAGGGTAATGTCTTTGGCAATACTCCCCAGCATAGATCCTACAACTAAAGTGAGTTTCGTTGAAATGATTGATGACTTCGCTGAGAGGAAATAAGAAAAATGAAGTTCGTGTTGAGAGAGCATAAGTTCAAAAAGTTGCAAGTTATTGAACTCATAAGAATGTTCACATAAGGGCCAAATAGTATTTCTTTTATAACCGACAGTATATTTTACATCGAGCTCTCAACAATACGGGTCTCATCAAGTATAAAATTTTACCTCATCGCAATACACTTCATCTCATTTTACCATGAAATAAATTAGCTGTGAATATCATGTAGAAGCTGTGGTAAACGTTCAAATATGCGAAGAGGAACCCCAACGAGCAGCTGGGTTTTCGATGAAGTTCAAAGGCTGTAGGAATGGGATATAACCTATCAGGAACACAAGAAATTTGTTTTGAGGATACACAATAGTGCGATAATATTCAGAAGAGGTCAAACTCGAATACTTTTCAGTTTTTGAAAACCCAAGATTCCATTTTTTGCAAAATTTATGTTGAGTTCATGTAAATTTGGCCAACATAAGAATTGCTTTGTTGATCAAATTCATCCTTCATTCATTCCTTCAAAATTATTAAAGGTTCAGGAGGGAGCGAAAGTGGATAAGTCTTTCGATATCGGCCTACATACTCAAGTAACATTTCATTGTGAAATTTTCACTGAAGAAATAAATTTTCACGAATTCAAATTGAACTGAAGCGCTGCCAAAACAGCCCTAAAAATCAACCAGACATTCGGTGGTTGAAAGAGGTATGCATACTTCAAAGATCCTCCAAGTGATGAATGTTCCATCGGTGTGAGCCCACCAAATTAGTAATGGTGTGACGTCACAGCAGCAACCGTTCAACGGTAAGAGAGCGAGATGTTCACTCCACGACGTGTGGCTGAGTAATGCGTATTCATCGGTGTGTCCTCACCTCTCTCGATGAGACGATGGCTGTGACAGAACACATCGCTCTACCCTCGCTGTCGTTGGTGACGCGCAGGCGGCGAGGACTGTGTTAGCGTCTGTCTTCTACGATGGCGCAACGACCACTGTCTGTTCGTATCGACTTCTGTTAACGCGTCCAACTGAGAGGTGGGCTTGGCAGTGACGTCAGGCATATCTAGTGGGTAACAACGAGCAATGTGAGCCTTTCAAAATGTAGTACGGTTTCATGGTGGGGGTGACTCGCGCTGTTCAACATGAAAGAAATGTCTGGCACACTATGAAATCAGTAGATGAATATATCTGCAGCAGTTACCAATTGGTAGAGTGTTATTCAGTTCGTAATGTAAGGAAGACGGTGAGTGTATTCTTCTGTTGGAAATTGTTTATGTTTCCATTCAATTTTTCATCATGTCCGTTTCAAAAATTGTACTTACATAAAATCAATAATTTGATTGTAAAGGAAGTTGAATTACTAGAGCGAAAGGTCTTATCATCATTGCCAATTGATGAAGTGTACATCATTAATTGAACGGTGTCCCCCCTTTAATTAGAAATTAGAAAATCTTACTTTTTATATTAAAAAACGGCTCTGTTAAGTTTTCGTTGTTACACACTGTATATGTTGTGACCAGTTCAGCCATTCATCAATGTAAATACCCAAAAACTTGGTATCATGCGATAACTGAAAAGTACAATTAGTAAATGATATATCATTTGGCGTTTCCTTTGCTGTTTGATAGTTTGCAAATATTATTAACTTATTTGTTTTCAATTATTCGTTCTCGAGAACATCGGAAAGTCGTGCGTACACAGAGAGTATAAGTGCGGTGACAGATAAGACCCCTGCTTTAATCGGATAATTCGTAGATGTAGTTTGGTTAACTCTCACATAAAAAGTTCAGTTGCTCAGGTTAGGATTCAAGAATCCTAATCACAAATAATGGCATATCTGCCGACCACATCCTGGGGACAAATCCACCTATCCAAACTTCATCTAAAGCTTTCTAGATATCCAATAGGACAATAACCGTGTTCTTTCCCGGGTTGGAAGAATCGTTCACCCCCCATGAACAACCCGAATCAGTTATGAAGTCGTATTCCGACTTCGGCGAAATCCGAATTGCTCCTCGGGTATGAGTTTCATTCTATATTCCAGGCAAAGAAGTCTAATTAGGTGAAATTTAACAACGACCTTCGCCACCGCACTGTGTAGCGAGATAGGACGATAGCTATCTATAAAATTTTTGCGTTTTCTAGTCTTATGAATGGGTGTTACCTCCGTATGCTTCAAACAATCGGGATAATATTGGTATTTGATAATAGCGTTATAGTCTATTTCAAAAGAGTGTAGAGTAATAAATCATGAAGTGTCATAAAATTTGCCTGAATTTCGTTGTCGTCCATGGGCGTAGGCAAATCTTAGGATTATTAAACTTAATAATTAAAGTAAATTAAAAATTACAGACATAGATAATAATAAAAGGCCATTTTTGGGAAGTAATTTGGTCTAAAACTAAGTACCTACATGTATTTAGGTAAGTAAAATTTCTTAAAAAAAGATTAAGATTAATTTTAGTGGTTCTTGTAAACTTATTTAATATGCAATTTGGGTTCATATACTTGAGCATGATTTCTCAAAAAAGGGTTAACACTTAGTTCCGAGGTGCCATGTCATTATAATAATCCCTTTTTGACCCTGCCCNTCACAGTTTTAGTATTGTTCAAGTGTCAAATTGTAATAACGTATCCAGTAAAGTTCTTGTCGTTTTTGTGAATAAATTGATTTAAAGTCCCCACAAGTGTTTCAATACGTAAAGTTCGTTCGTGTGTGTTTGTGAGTATTTCCCGATTTCGGTTCGTATATATTTTATTGTTACATTTTATATTTTTTTAATAACACTGTTCTGCTGTATTAAATTTTTATTTCCTTTAATATAATTTTTATGAATGCATATTCTTTTGGCAATTATCCCACTAGCGCGCCTCTGGCTCAGTATTTATCCGTCGATAACAATGGACAAATCCCTTAAAACAGGGTGATACCTACCTGCTCTTTATGAAACGACATAATTTTGCAATGCGGACTAGGGAAGTGACAGAATTTATTGACGGATCACCCTGTAGCGCTTTTGAATACTTAATGAGATTTTATTACTCTACACTCTTTTGAAATAGACTATAACTATATGTACTTGCCGTCAGGACAACGAGTACCTAGTAGTTTTAATAAAATAACTCTCACAAAATCTATCTTCAGAAGAAATGGCCTTAATATCTAGAAACCCCTCCAATGTCCAAACATTTTGTAATATATTATCTAGTAGAAAATTAATTAATAATAATAGATGTTTGAGACCATTTACTTATAACAATTCATCCAAAGACTGTATTTAGATAGACTAGTTTATTTTCACATAATGAAACTTTTTTATCTTTCAAAATGTAAGGGAAAATGTCATTACCTAATAATAAATATATGTGAGATTTTTTGTTGAAATTAGGATCAACTAATTTAAGATTGTCAATGAATGGCATATCATATTTTGAAAATGAAGTGGAGGGGAGTTCATCCCCAATTTTGTCTATAATTATCATTTCCAAAGTACAACAATACTCAGGTTGCGTTAATGAAGAAATTATGCAACTGACCCCTGACTGAGCAGATGAATACATTTCTCCCAACCCCTGTAATGACATGGATATTTTGAACTTTTTCAAATCCAATTTATTGGCTAGAGATCTAGGTACTAATAAATGAAGACTGCCCTCTGCAATCAAGCACAGCACGGACAGTTAGCCACCAATCGAAATTATCTTTGATTTTGTGCATCGCTGTAGATAATAGTTCCCCATAATTGGAGTTGAGTAACATTCCAATTCGAGAAAGTTAAGGAATTTCCTCATTATTAGCACGAGAACCTTCAGGATCAGGAGAATTCGAATTCTAATCAAGTTCTTTTTAATTTGTTTTCAAAGTGCCATAAGGTTTGATGTGATTTTCACTTACAGGAACACTGTAAGTAGTGCATAAAATGCAGTAAGTAGTGCATTATGCATTCTTAATTTTGTTTAGCGATATCAAATCTTTGTTTAGGACTTTTTGACTTGAAAATTGTACAATGAAAAATAATACGATCAGCTGAGCACAAAAAACACTTGCCCCTTTTGTGAGATTGCACAAGAAAAGCAGACTTATTTTGAGCTGAATGAAAACTGATGTATTTTTTGCAGGATGAACTAGAAATAATGGATTTATTAATATTTTTTCCCAAATTCATCAGCTGACTAGAAGTCTCAGCCCAGATTCCAAAGCGATACATTTCTTTTTCCCAAAAATTGTTGAAGATAACATATTTGGCAATATCCTTTGAAGCTTGTTTTTGTCTGTGAATCTGAACGATTTAGCAGAATAATGAAATTCCATCTATATGTTTCCAAACTCATAATTTTCAACACAGAAATATTTTTTTGAAAGTGAACATTGAGTTTCACAAAGAAGTTTCATCTTCAGTGTGCAAGGCTTGGCAAGATTAGATTTTTCTCCAGTGAGAAAAAGCTTGTTCACGCTTATTGTTGTATCGTTCTTAAAGAAGAGTATGATCATATTGATAATTATAACCGGAATATCGTCAATCAATTCCAGTGCCGCACCACTCAAAACAGATATCAAGTAATTGAATTTTTCTACTTTGAAATTGAACGATTGGCATGAACAGAGAACACAATAATTTGATGAAAAGCAGGAAATTCATGTCTTGTCACCGGAAAATGTTTTCAACTTTAAAATAGCAAACGTCATTAGAATGAATCAAAGTACTTTTTGAGGTAGGAAGAAGTGTTATTTCTTGTTATTCTCCTGTAAAAAGTTCAAACAATTCAAAATAAATAATAAATTGATGGATGTAGCCGTTACTATGTGGAAGGAGATCATGATGAAAAGAGAAATGAAAATTTCTATGTTTTTTACCACTTTTATTTGTAACTAACGTTACTGCAGTTTCGTCCTATATGGACATTGGTTTATTTCCTAATAAATGTGATACCAAAAACTAGATGCAAGTCGTTCCTGGATAAAAGATAGCTGATTGCTCACGAAAGTTTGCCAACAATGGGGTGAACCTCTGCCATTGGAGAGCGACCGAACTATCGGTGAAAGCAAGGATATTTTCAAAACTAATTTTGTCTTTGAAAGTATCTAGGAAAAACTCCAGTACTTTTGCTGAAAGAACTGCGGCACATAGTTCCAATCGAGGGATTATTACCGGCTTTAAAGGTGTCACCTAGTACTTTGAACACACAAGATAAGTTTTGAATTCAGAATTAGTATATGTTGTTCTGACGTAAACAACTCCAAAGTATCCCCTAAGAGAAGAATCACAAAATCCGACTAATTCGTATGCTTTCCCACCAAATGCTAAGATCTGTCATTGTATTTTGAATTCCTGGATTTCAGATAGTTCGGACTTGAACTATTCCTACTTATTCAATATACCAAAAGGGGGTCGATCGTCCCAACCGAGACCCATGTACCAAAGACATTGTATAATCAATTTTGTAAAGAATGTTACTGAAGTTAAGAAACCCAGGGGATCGAATATTCTGACTTACTTGGATGAAATGTTCCGCTATGTATATATTTCATCTTGATCAGCGGTAATAGAATAAATTGTGTGTTTTTTCTTTTAATGTTATCCAGATTGGTACTGAAGAGCCCTAAGGCAAGTGTCTTACGGCGAAACATCGATGTCTACCAGTGAGGATGACAGTGTTCCATGTTAAATTTTCACCTTTCATTTAGTATATTGTGTAGGCCTGTAAATGATATTGAATCAGAGATTCAATTCCATAACGAATGTTTGGAATACAAACTGAGTAGAGAAAAGTTTTTTTGTATAATTCAGTGTTCATATAGAGATATTTGTTTCGGAAGAAATTTTCGTTCGTGTAATTCAATGTTCATATGGAAGTAGCTGTTTCAGGAGGGCTGTTTCTTCCAGTTTGTGTCTGATGATCTACACATCTACGTATAGAGTTACTCCTTTCTCCTTTCAAAATTGTTGCTTCCTTCATTCCTTTGGAAAATTCCTACATTTTTTGTATCTAAATGAAATAGTAGAAACCTTAAAACTTTCTTTTCCAAAATTCAATCACTCCTAAAAATATAACCCTTTCAATTTAAAAAAATAATTCTTCGGCAGGATTCCAACGTAAACCTTAGATTTTCGTTATATTACTATCGAAATCCAAACAAACATCTATATTTTGTTTATGTGAGTCAGGTAAATCATGTAAAAGTTCTGGAGAATTACTAGCCCATTTAGGAGTTTCAAAACCTTCTTTTACATAACAATTCCATTATTTCATTTCTCATCGTTCTACTTTCAAGGAATTATAACCATGCAGAATACCATCAATATATATTGAATTCTTTAAATTTTCTGAAGCGAAGGGATATTCTGAATAGTCCTTCGCAAGTTGATGCGGAGTATGTATTGCCAAGTATGTTGAAGAAGCAACTCCAAATGTAATAGTTTTGAGCCGGTAATTTGCAATTAACTCAGAAGGTGAAAATCATCACAGGATTCTTTGAAATTCACGATGTTATTCTGCTTTCCAAATCATTCGGCACATTTTTTCGATATTACAGATGATTACATACAAATGCAACCAAAAACGTAGGAGTAATTTGGCCAAGTCATTTTGTTATTTTGGACCCACATATAAAGTATCATTCAATGCTGGTTCATTTACGGAATTACTCGATGCATCGAAAACAACTTTGAGAGGAGTGATCGAAGAGTCCTTTTTTGTGACAGCGTAATGAGGGATGTAAAAATAATCAGTCAATTCAGTTACAGCAGGTAGTTGTACTTCGGTAAGATGATCATTTTGTAAATAATAAATTAAAACATTTGGGTACGAAAAATATAGTTTTTTAATCTAAGATAGAAGTTTTTCCAAAGAAAGAAAACACCTCAAAGCAATCTTCTTGTGCTCCCAAAATCGAGATTTGTTGCGAAACTACATACTTGATGTAGGGGCAGCGAGTAGTTGTTTCAATAATATAAATCTCACAGAATATATCTTCAGAAGAAACGGTATCTATATCGGGAACCTCTTACAAAGTCCTTAATTTTTCTAATATATTATCCAATGTCAGATTTACTTCAATGGTATCAAGTTTAGCAGATGTTTGAGTCAATTCACCCATAACAATCCTAATTCAATATCATCAATAAATGGCATATCATATTTTGAAAATGAAGTGGAGGGATTTCATCTCCAATTTTGTCTATAATTGTCAATTCCAAAGTACAACAATACTCAGTTTGCGTTAATGATGAAATTAGGCAACTGACCCCTGACCGAGCAGATAAATATAGTTCTCCGAACCCCTGTGATAAAATGGGCATTTTACACTTTTTCAAAAGCAATTTATTGGCTAGATCTGATAATGAATGAAGATTGCGCTTCACAATCAAGCAAAGCACGAACAGTTAGTCACTGATCGAAATTATCTTTGATTTTGAGCATCGCTGTAGGTAGATAATAGTATTTCATAATTGAAGTTGAGTAACATTTCAACTCGAGAAAGTTAAGAAATTTCCTCATTATTTGCGCGAGAACCTGACGGATTAGAAGAATTCGAAATCTAATTCATATCTGTATTTAATTTATTCTCAAAGTGCAATAAGGTATGATGTGATTTTTTACAAACTTCACATCGCCCAGTAAAAGAACATTGCAAAGTGTTATGTGAGGTAGCCAAACAATTTATGCATGCTTTATATTGTTCAGAGATATCAACTTTTTATTTATGACTTTTTGACTTGATTATCAAGATTCAAATTATTTCAATCACTTTATAGATGAAAACCATACTTTTCATCGAAATTTTGAAATTTTACATTCAAGAAGAAAAGGCTCAAATTTTGATTTCTTGGAAGCACTTGAGGTCAACAAAAGAAGACAATCCAATAATTTACCAAATGACTAGGTACTAGGTAGTTATCAGTTTAAATCACCATGGCAATAATTTTCTCTAATAGAGCAAAACGTTGCTTGTAAGAAATATATAAACTATCCTAAACTGAAATCGAAACTGACAGAAACAAACTGGTTATTGGTATATAATGAAGCAAGAATTGAAGAAGCAATGACAACTTTCACCAAAAAATTGACTGGAACAATTGAAAGACGCAATAAAAAAAATTAAATCAAGAGAAAATCAATCGAAAAGAAAATTTGAATAATAGATTAGTGCAAGATAGTGACCATCATCGACCTGAAACCAATGATATTCCATAATTGAAAATCGGAATTTTTTCAGAGTAATTTATTCCTCTTTCGAAGTTGGAGCGAACATCACAAAATGTCACTTCATCTAGTGGACGAGGTACTAACCAAATGCCTATCCGTAATTTGCCCGATTTCTCTGAATGAAGAAGAAAAACTTTCTTATTAGTCAGTGGGCTATGCTTGAAGACTGGCAGAAAACAAATCTAAATAAATGAAATTTTAACGTT
>NW_019292526.1:29079-54092 GCF_000500325.1 Leptinotarsa decemlineata | reverse complement strand
ATAATTACAAAGTTCATATATGTAGAGTGAAAATAATGTCAATATGTTATATTTAACAAACAGTCCTCTAGCAGAGTTCGTGGAGGAAACGCCGGCCACAATTCTTACAACTCTTTTTTGCATGATAAAAACGTCATTTATTGAAGTGGAGTTGGCATACAAACAAATTCCATACCTGATTCGTGATGCTACTTGGGAGTGATATAAGGATAGTAGTTGAGGCTCCTCCAGGACCTGCTCGAGACTTCTGAACATATAGCATAAAGAATTCAACTTTTATTCAAATAAGTGCAGTGACTTTTCCAGTTCAAATTTTCATCGACAACTAGTCCGAGAAATTTTACTTCGTTTATGTTACATATTAGTGTGTCACTAACGCAAACATTTAATGTCCTCTTCACGACAGTTGACAGCGTAATGTTTCAATGCCTAAAGCATCACGGATGATAAAAGTTTTTCAAATGTCTTTTCCACCTCACCTGGAAACCATATCAACTCAACTTAAAATTTACTAGCAACAAGCGCACAAAAATATGTCTGTCTTTTTCAATGTTTTGAACCTATGAGTATCTGCAAGAACAGAAGATTCCCAGGGTTGTTTCTGTTTATGTAAAGGGAGGTCCAAGTATATAGGAAATCACAGAGTTGATTTGTTATTTCTGGAAAAGCTGCTGAAGGCAATTTAGAGGAAAGCCAAGCTTCGACATCAACTATCAAATGAGATTTGTCTTCTGTGATTCATTGCAAGATAACTAAATGAAACCAGAGCCCGAAGACAAAGTATTCATGATCCACTACCAAAAAACACTGTTTCAACCTGCCATATGTCTTATCTAAGCTAGACCAAACCACAAATACATTATCGACTAAGGTGGAACAAGTAAGTGAGATAACATCTCCCCTCATGAAGCCGTCAACTGTGGGATAAACAGAAGTATTAAAGATAAATGAGGTTAGGTTATCCTCTATGCTGATGACAATACCATCATCATCGATTACGGATTACTCAACGCTAAGAAATACATCGGGCATATCTTTCATTTCCAAGTAACTCCATTCAATCTCTATATCTGAAATTGCTCACTCCATCGAGCATAAATTTGTTATTGATATTAACCTGAATTGGCGACAATCATCCAAAATCTGATTGAATTTGTACCTTTCACTCTGATAATCGCTCAATTCACATTCAAATCCATTTAATGGAAACCTAAAATACAGTTAGCATACACGAACACTCGCACGAAATATAATGTGGAAATAATGAAAAAAATAATTGTGCATTTCGTTAAAATGTATTTTGAATACATGTGGTTGTGTTTTGCGAATGTTTTCATGTTGAAACATAATATATGATTCGTTATCACATGATTTTTGTATCTTTTTTTATGTCACTTCGGCTGTGCCTCACTTTGTTTATTGTTTGGATTATTTCACACGATGAATGAAGAAAAATGTTTCAATGTTGAATACGCTCAGAGAAACGGAACAAAAAGTCACAGGGAAATTCATTTATCTACTTCAAATGAACAATTACAAATGAGTATTGAATTGTAATGGGTCACAACTGCATAACAATTATCATCGCACTCCATAGTTGACTTTCGAAGAAAAATTCCACTCACTACACCCACTATACAATCCACAGACATTATGAGAAGAACTGAAACAGCTGAACATCAATAAAACTTTCGGTCTTGGTGACGAGGTCTTACCTTTCAACGTGTGATTCCTAACACAAAAGCTATAGATGAGTTACGTTACAGTCAAAAACATGGTGTAATTAACTTTTGAATCTACAAATAACTGTTTTGTTATTCTATTTTCCGGTTTTTTTTTGGATACATTCACAAATTCCTTTCATCATCTTTCATTATTATTAGGTCCAGATGTGTTGAAACAAATCTAATATTACGTTGAATTCCAGTTTTATTTGCTCATTTGTTAATTTCATACAGTTTAGTTCTTCATGAACTGAGTTTTCTCTTTGAATCCTTTTCTCAACCCTTTTCCTGTATTATCAGTTATGAGATCAAAGTGTTCATATCAGGACCAGTTCAGTTCATTTTTGTGGTTTTGAGTCATCGACCGGTTGGTTGAAACTGTCTGAAAACGAAGTATTTTTCTTTCTGCTTTTCAGTTTGTCCTTTTCTATCTTCTTTTGCTTCTTAATCATCTTAAATCATTTTTATTCTTCATTCTTCATGCTACCAGAAGGACTATTTAGAAATAATTTTGTCTTGTGTTCTTCATTTCCCTTCCATTGGAAAGTATTCGACTTCATTTATCGGATCTTCTATCGAAGTATGTATTTATCATGAATCACATTCTCCGTCTTCATTTTGGGACTGTTATCACATGTAGAAAAAAGTTTTTTCTCTCTGGCTTGCTAGTTTTTGAATAGACAAAAATGAAAATCATTCTTCCAATTTTTGTCATTGATTTCTTCAGCTGATCCAAGTTCACTGATCCTAATTCAATCATTTTTTGCGATATTATTTATTTGTCATTTTACTCAATTAAATCACAACTTATATTTTCTTCTACACTACTAATCAATAGGTATATTTCAATTCAACAAGTGGTAAGCAATAATTAGGATATATATTTTGTATTTATATGAAACTGAGTTGTATCACATTTTGGTATTCTTTCAAATTATTCATAAACTACAGGTATTTGAAACTAAAGGATGTATACTCGTTGAAAATAAAAATTAAGGGATAATTGAAATTCTAAGTTTATGATCCTGTCTGATGATTTTTTCATTATTGAATTGCAAGAGTGATGAAAAGAAAATGGTTTCAATTAGTGAAACATGAAAAATGAAAAAATTTTTGTGAATAACAATCGATGTCTGCCGTTTTCCTTAAATAAGAGATCACTCTAAATATGTATACTATAGTAATCAAATTTTCAGATTTGTTAAGCAAATCTTTGACATCTTCACAGTTATGCAAATTGACGACTCTCAATCCAGTCTTCATCAATGGTTTTATCGTCATTGCTGTATGTCATAGTCATAACTTGAGATTATTCTACCTGAATAATGGTTTTCTCTTTGGAAAAAAGAATGACGTACAATCTACTATCCAATTATAAAATACACAAGACAATATTTTATTATCTCTAGAGTTTCGGTGCCTGTTGTGTATAAATATGCAAATGAATAAATGGGGTTTTGCTGAAGTCATTTATATGAAACGGTATATTATCCCTAAATGCGATTTGGTTAATACCTTGGGTTTTGCTTCTTCACCAGCAATATTGTGCTCGCGACTACATTTCACTTTTTGATTGTTTTTCATACAAACTCTAAGCACATTATGAATTTTTTCACATATTCAACGAGGACTAGTTTGTTTGTAGATGTTTAGATAAAAATGTTCTGTATTGATATTCAGAAGTACAGTGAATTCAATGTTAGTTCAATAATAATGATAATGAATCAGGGTGATTCCCTCAGTTTCCTTCTCTTCTGCATCTCACCATTGCCATTATCCGTTGCGCTCAGAAATACTCGAGGGTATAACTGTGGCACCCCCGGAAACCGGAGGCACAAGATCACCCATTTGTTTTATATGTATGATCTTAAACTTCATACCTCTGGAGAGAAGGATCTTCATCAGTCCTTGAGGGTGGTGGAAGAGTACACGCATGCTATCGGTATGAAATTCGGGATAGGCAAATATGCAATGGTCCATCTCAAAAGAGGCCGATGAGGGGACTACGGAGAGGATGTGCAGCTTGTAGATGGAAGCATTCTACACCATTTGGATGCCGGAGAGACGTCTCTCCGCGGCAAGTATCAGCACCAACTTCGACAGATCTCGTCATCGGAACTGACGGGGAAGAACAAAGTTGCTGCAATAAATATGCTTGCCGTTCCAATCTTACTCTACTCGTTTGGAGTAGTGAAGTGGACTCGGGAGGAGCTGTATCAACTCGACGAAAAACGATGCATCTCTATAGGAGTTTGCATCCCAAATTGTCCGTTCCACGGTTGTACTTCCCTCGACAATAGGGAGGCCATGGACTCTCGAGTTTGGAGTGTCTACATGACAGAATGGTACCTACTGGATACAACCTGTATCGTCAGGAGTTCGGATCCCCTTCTCTGCATGGTCCGTGACCATGAAAGAGCAGAAATTGGAGCATTTCTTTTTAGGGCAGCTGCCCGAGCAGCTGATGAACTCGGTATAGTTTTCGACACTGAACGAGGTGACCACAACTCTGTCACTGAGTTGGAACCCGTTCAGTAAAAAGCTCATATAAAAGCCGCAGAGATAACCTCACTTCTGCGGAAACACAATGATGAGCCAATGCATGGGGTCTTCTTCAATAACATTGGACACCTTGGCTCATCAAAGCGCCTGACTTTTGCTTTCCTCAGGTCGAGTGAGCTGGAGTCGTAAACTGAGGGGTTCATCATGGCTTGCCAGGATGGTGTCTTCAACACCTTAGTCTACCGCACTCGCGTGATGGGTATAGAGGTTCCTGACACAAGGTGCAGGGCCTGCCGCGAGGCGCCCGAGACCCTAATCAGCATGTTCAGCATATGTCTATATCCATCGACATAACGCGGCCCTTAGAGTGCTATATTACCCTCTACGGCACTCTTACGGTATTGACGAGACACCAGTGTTGCCCTATGCTCCGGGGGATATTGAATCCGTTGTGGGGAACAGGAAGGGCCGTATTTATTGGAACTATTCGTTCTCCACCCTCAGACTCATAAAAGCTAATAAGCCTGATGTAGTCCTTCTCGACCACCAGAGCAAGACGATATTTGTCGTGGACTTTTCAGCACCTGGCGAGACGAATATCGTCCGAATAGAGGAGGAAAAACGGATGAAATATCGAGATTTTCTCTTCGAACTCCGCAGACTCTATCCAGACCATTCTGTCAAGATGATTATTCTGATTATTGGATTCCTTGGTGGAATGCTGTCCTCTCTACTCTCGAATCTTGAAATCATACCGGCCTGCCCCACTAAGGCAGAAATCTTAGCCGGACAGATGCAGAAGGCTGTCATTCTTGGTTCACTGCGCTTGCTCAGGGCACATGTTTCTCTGACCCAATGATCACTTACCCCACGGTGTGGGGAGTGGTCGTTGGTTGATAATGCTGGCGCGCCCTCCCGAATGTATCGGGGCTTCGGGGGATAGGGTCTGACCAGCGCATACTTCTGTATAAGAAACTGCGCCTCAAGAAAACCCCACAAGAAAAAAACTAACGGAGTCAAATCGGACGATCTCAATGACCAGTTCATGAAACCTCCATGCTTTCAAACCCCTCATGCAGAATTTCCCATGTGACAGATCATTCAATTCGGGACAAAAAAAAGTTGGTGATCGTCGACCTACAGTGCTTGCTCTTGACAGTGATGGTCTGGCCAACGTCGTTCTCAAAGAAATATGGATCTATGACGCCGCCAGCCCAAAATCCCAACCGAAAAGCGAGTTTTTCGGGATGCATTGGACGCCCTTGGATCTCATATAGACTGGTATCGTCCCAAATTCGGCAAATTTGTTTGTTCGCCTACCCATTCATCCAGAAATGCGCCTCATCGCTGAAGATAATTTTTCGATGAAAATTAGGTTCAGCCGGTAATTGCTCCAGAGCCCATTCGGCGACCCAAGTCATTGTCTATGGTCATTTACCCTCAGTTCCTGGGTCAGTTGAATATTGTACGGGCGCAGGCTCAAGTCACGACGCAAAATTTGCCAAGTTATGGTCTGCGAAAGGCCGAGTTCTTGTTAGCGACGCCTTGGATTCTCCTGCAGACTCTCACAGATAGCGGCGATAGTACAATAACTATAGTCTCTATTAACACACATATTTGATAACAGATTCAAAATGACATACTGTACCAATGGGAGCTGAAACTATCTTCATAAAGAACTTCGGATATATCGATACCCTATAATCCTTCCTCATATGATACGTTTTGAAATGAAATTTACAAAAACTTACTTCTCACGATGTTTGCACACACTAGGATGAATTCCTACTTTTCCGACTAATATCACGATAGATATTAAATTGTATTCGACAAACATTCATATTACGATGTTGACTAGTTGTATCTCAGATGTAAACACTTCATCTTACCTCATTTTCGGAAACAGTATTGTAAGATCAGTTGTAATTTGGTATATTATTTTATATCTCACATATAGTCAGTGGCTTTGATATAGCCAGTCTTCAAGTATGCCCACTGACTATATGTGAGAAGTTTTCTTTCCTTATACGAGAAATTGGGCAAATTTCGGATATGCAGTTGTTTATCTTGTTCACAGGCAAATGGGGCGATGACAAACCTGTGTAGTTGTCTGCTTCTGGTTAGTTCAAGGAATGATACTCGAAAATCATCGACTTTATGTTGATGATATACACTACCTTTCACTGACGAGTGGCCAAACAGCCCGAAACCGGTCTGCAATTGTATTCCAATGATTGAAAATCTACTGCAGCAGTTGTATCGCCAACAGCATATGTAGAAATAACTTCAGTGAAGAATCCAGCACTGACACCTGTCGAATATAATCCGACGCACTTCGTGGTATTAGCCAGGGGAGTAGTTGTTTTCTGATAGGTGTCAGTCCATTAACCTACAGTGTAGGGAGTTGAGACTACCCTTAACGACTTTTTTTTTAGATGATTTGATTTATATTTTATATACACAATTTGAAGCATCCTCTCTACCAGATCACTCAGATGTCTTTTGAACCAATTGAATATTTGTGAACCAGCAAATATAATAGAAATGTCGACTGAAATTGATTAACTTGTCCGGTATATCATTACTTATTCACAATACAAACATTATGTTCAGTTGAATGCACTTTAGTCTGTCATCCCTTATCTACAAAAATATTTTGGCCTATTCAGTGGAACGCCATTGTTTCAATGAATTATTGCATGTCCTTTCAATTGTTCCATTACTATGGTATGCTGTTATAGGATGTATGTACAGTATATATACGTGGAAGTTGTTTTTCGAAATATATATCCCAATAGCATCCGTCATAGTGCTATTAACTTGAGTAATTCTATAGATTATTTTCAAGTGATAGAATGAGAAATAGGCAACAAATAGTCCTGCAGTTCTAATAATTTTATCGGCTTCATTCGGATTCTGTCAATTATACCAGGTAACCAAACAGTGTGTATTTGTTCGAAATATCGAAAATAAAAATGTTTCATATCGAAGTTATTTGGAGACCAGAAATAACGCGTTTACAAAATAATTCTAGATGCATTTTTTATTGATGTTTTTTTGACTTTTTGGCCGTAGTACGATGTTTGTATTTGACTCTGATTTTATATTATTACTAGAGGGCGTGACTTGGTTTCTCCAAATTGGATTATTCGACCTTGTTTGTGTACAATTGAAGACAGGTAGCCAGATTTCATTGGTGTTCATTGCCTCTTCTTTTCTACTGAAGTGATCCCTGTGCTTTTTAATTTCTATTGCATCTCTATATAGACCGTTTCTTTTATCATGTGGTAACATTGCTATATTCTAAACCGTAACAGATACGAATACGATTAAGTGGGAAAAAAGGTAACTGTCATCGGGAACAATACAATGGTCGAAGAAAATTTACGGGGACTCTCGTCCTTCTCGAATTATACAGGTAAAACTGAAAATGCTGTATTTCGTTATATTCGAATGGAGGTTTTATTTCGGAGAATATCAAAAAATGGAAAAATTCGAAGTGTACTATGACGATGTAATAATAAATATTCGATAAAACGTTTCTTGTCAACATGGCCACAATCAACTTTTTTTTTAATACGGACCTGTCTGTTTTATTACAGATATTGATAAAGCGATAAATTCATAATCCAAGGGTATATCATATTTGATATTTTTATAGCGTTTCATTTGAAATAACCACCTTCATCAGTGACAAAAATCAAACAGAAAAATTATTTATTTCATCATGAACTTCTGGGAAAAATGAAACCAATACGGAAAATCAAAGCTATATGGCAATCTACATTAAATGCTCGAATTGACGACCTCTTTGTTGAATGCATATAAGTTGTCGGTCCAGACAATTTCTGTGACAATTTTCTAGCATAAAAGGTGTAATACTAATACATGCATCTCTTATTTTTTGTTTGAGATGGTCAATATCTGTGCTTGGTGTTGAAACAACTTTATCCTTCATGTATCCCCTGACAAACAAATCTAAAGGAGTAAGATCTGGTGATCGAGCTGGCCAGTTAATTGGTCCATTGTTTCCAATCCATTTTCTTGAGAATATTGCATCTAAATATTCCCTTACTATTGCTTCATTGTGGGGAGGAGCGCCGTCCTGTTCATCTAAGTAGCCATCGACTCCATTGAATAGAAAATGAAGATACATTTCACTATTCAAATGATCATCGTGAAAGGAAGGGCCAAGGATGTTTGTTGCCACAATTCCCAACCAAACATTTATTCCGAACCGTTCTAGGAAATTGGTTTCCCTATGTAAATGTTCGTTTGTATTATACCACCTATAATGGATATTTCTGTTTAACCAACCATTGTTGGTGAATTTTGATTCCTCCGTCCATATTATTTTTTCACAAATATTTCCAATTTCCCTGTTTCTACGTCTTAACCACTTCGCAAATCGGACTCTCCTTCCGTAATCCCTTTCATTGAGGTGATGAACCTTGCGTATCCTGTAGCATATATATTTGTTCTTTTTCAAAATAGTTCTGGTGGATTCCGCAGAAATCCCCAATTCGTGGGCAATTTCTCGTAAAGAACAATCTTGAATAGCATTATTGTGTAACCGGCCAATCCTGAATAAAAAAGAGATGTTTTCACTTTCATCATTGGAATAATTCTTTGATATGTTCATAAACGTCTGACAGTTCGCAACAGATATCAACAACGCATTCATTTTTCCTGCCATAGAAACCTAGCAAAGTCTACGCGTTTAAGATATGCTATTTGATCATAGCAAATTATACAACAATCGAATTTTGACCAAAAACTGATATTTTTGTTACTTTCAGGATTGAGAATTATAAAAATATCTCGAATTATAATTGATTAGGGAGAAATAAGCCTTGAAAGAAGAATTACGGCAATATAAAAATTTACAAAACGAAAAACGAAAAAATATATCGGTCGGTAGCCGGGCGGTTCGACGTGGGTGTTTTGTTCACTCACTTGAATCGACCGCCGTGTTGGTCGGGGGTTCAAGCCCCAGGCTGAACGATCGATTTTCACTTGCTATCGTCCAACCTGTGTTAGAAATCACACGTTAAAAGGTGAAACCTCGTTAGTTCTTAGCGCGACTTCTGAGGATTATCATTCGTAGGGGTGCGATAGCTGGTTAACGAAAAAAACATATTTTCAAACATATTTTAAAGATATGGGCCATGAACTAATACATCAAAGTATCTGACACAAAAACTAAAACCGAAAGGTTATTTATTGTTTCTGTCAATTTCTATGATATTTGTAAAAAGTACATGAACCTGAGACCAAAAAATGTTGACAACTTACAATTTTTTTTGAATTATCAAATTGGGAAATTCACTCGTCAGGTAGTTGGACTCAATAAGTTGCGTGACGAACCGAAAATGATTGCCAAATTTTTATATTTGGAAAATCCAGAAACATATACTGGACACTGCTTCAGAAGATCATCTACAACCATTCTAGTTGATGGAGGGGGTGACCTAATGGCATTAAAGCGCCATGGTGGCTGGAAAAGTCAGACCGTGGCCGAAAGTTATGTAGATAGTTCTTTGGCATCTATGAGAAACACATCAAATGTAATCATAAATAGTATTGAAAACATTTGTATTCCCACCGTTTCGAATTCTCAACAAAACGTCTTCTCCCACATCAACGGCAGAATATCATCAAATAATTGTAATAATGTAACTATAAATGTACATAATTATGACAAAAATAAACCCTAATGAAGTAATTTGTAGGAAATAGTGTCACCAATGTTCAAATCATTTAATTGTGTTCTAACTGACTGACTGAATGATTATATTATCCAAAGCCATAATCTCAAACAAATATATTGTACCCTTTCTTTCTACGGTTAGTCATAGGAAAATTATAGTACGCACCTCGAGAATAAGGCCAATTATCGCACTCGGCTAACGCCCCTCGTGCTTACAATTTTTCGCTCGTAGGTAATAGACTTCTTATCCTACTTGGTACGTAATATACTATAAAATGATTGAAGATGTATCGTCTGCATATAGAGTGAATGACGCTCTATCATAACTTCCTGAAAGATCGTATGGTAACATATGAACAGCATAGGCCCTAGGATTGATCCCCGAGGAACACTCATATTGAGTTTGTGCTCCAATGCAGTGTTTAGCACGTTCTCCTTCGATAATGTTGACTTTTGTGTCATTTTTTCAGGAAATATTGCTATAAAAACTGTCAGTTCGGTCACAGGGTCATTATTTATTCAATTGAAATCAGAAACAGACTCAACGCAATATTTTATGAATCGTAGCAAGTCACGGAATCGTAGCAGCACCGAACCAACCAATGAATCTTCATGACGAAGGAGGAGATAGAGCTGTTCTTGAATTCACACGGTTATCGCTAACCCAACTTACTTCTAATCTCCATCCCCTAATAAATAAGTTCATTACTTCTAATCTAACCACTTTGTGGCCACTTTATATAATCATACAACCATTATGTGGGATTTCCTTATGCGAATAATCAATAACTCCTCAAGGACCAGTTAAACTACAGCGAATAGTTACAAGTTACATACGTGTTTAAGGTTGAGGTCGTTATCAAGGGACTAATTAGAATGAAATATATAATGATGTTTGCGAAGTCTCACAATCGACCAACGAAAAACGATACGCCTATATGGGGCACTAGAGAAAGGTAAGAGAATAACCCAATCTTTGGTAACAACCAAACGAAGTGGGACCATTTCGATTTGGAAAACTTCATTCGTCGATTATTTGTTTCTGTGCTGGGAAATGGATTTGACTACAGAGTAATTCAATTATATATTCCAGGGAAATATTACAGAATCTATAATTGAGAAAAGGAGATTTGTGAAAAATATTCATCAATCGACTTCTGTCTAAATGTTTTTTCGTGGGAAGAACAAGTTATAATATTAAAACAATTGTAAAAACTCCAACTCCACAGGTGAAAATATCATGTTCTGAATTTTTCAAAAGGAATAGGAATCACTAGAAAGGGTTTCGATTCCCTTTCCGGTGCAACTCAACTTTTGAAAATGGATCCACTCGTTCAGAAGTTATATAGCTTCCAAATGCTTTTCGAAAAATGCATTAATATGTGGATTCTACTCAAAAATTCACCGTATTATTCAATTAAATTCAATCGATATGTTGATGAGGAAACAAAAATTTATGTAATGTCTTCGTAAATCCTCGACTTTTCATACAGACGATGACATGAAGTTTATAGGTCTTCAAAATACACCAATTGATTTTACTGAATTTTTGAAAAAATTGAACGTAAAATTAGCTTATGAAACTGCTCGTATCTCCAAAAAGTGTTGTGCAACTTGAAACATAACTTGAAAATTGAATTCGAAATCGTAGTTTTGAGTTTATAGCCAAAATTTCAATACAGAAATTTCAAGTTTGAAGACGTAATTTCATGAATAACCTCGAAATTTTGAGTTTGATGTCAAATTTTTGACATTAATGTCGAAATTTTTGTTTATATTATTACATATATTGGTTTGAGACTCTAGTAGGTCCAGCGACTGTAATGGTGGTGTCGTCAGCGAACATAGTTAAATAGCAATCACTCATATATTCCGACAGATCATTGACAAAAATTAAAGAAAGATAAAACAGTTTTATCTTCCTCTTGAAGATGATTTCTTGGTGATCGAAGCACGTGTCGAGGTGTTAAAAATAAAGATTTGGTGTTGGGAAAAAACTCCAGTAATATTGAATACTGAAGTTTGTGAAAGCAATGTCTCTCCCTTCACAAAGACGCCATCTATGGGATCGTCAGAGAACTCAGTCCTCGGATATTGAAGTTAAACAAGGCTCCCCAACTGATGAAGTTCCTTTTCCAGAGCTCTAATGTTCTTGTGTCATCCCAGAAGTCTCCCAAAAGTATTTGTGAGCGATAGGTATGATGGCAAACGTGAGATGTAGAAAAAAAAACGCTGTGGAGGAAGTCCTACATCTATGTCAATTAGTAGGTTTCTCTTGTAGGTTTCTGAGAGTCTTGGCAAAAGACTTCGCACGTTTTCACTTTGTAATTCATTGGAATCGTCTATCTCCATATTCAGGAACATCAACTGCTCGCCACTCGACAAACCAATGCCGAACTCAACAACTATTGCTTCACCTGCCCCAAGTTGACAGTTCTGATCAGGTGGTGGTTGTGTCTCACTAGTTTTTCACACTATTGAGTGTTTACCACCAAATAGTGAAATTCCCAAACGCACAAGGACTTATTGAATTCAATTCAGAAGCGCAATGAGCTGCGAAGTTCATATGCTGAAGCTGTCAAAGATCTCTACAGAAAACTGTAAAGTATCTAGATTAATATTGGCGGATTTCCAGAAGATATTGAGGCTTGTTAAATAAGCAAGATTTCAATGTTTTTCGGGAAACCCCACACTTGCCTCACCAGTGAGGCAACAGACTCCATCATTCATATCCTAACTAGGTAGTTCTGCCTGAGAATAATAATAATAATTTTATTTTCAGCCACTGAGGTACAATATGTACATATGGTATGTCAACAAGTACTATTTATACTAAACATATACATTTAAAATATAGCAAGTAAGTAAGATATAAAGTTTAAAATCTCAATGAGAGTTTGTTAGTATACTAAACAAAATAAAACTCAGCTGAAGTTGCCATCCAGATACTCTTGTACATTATAAAAACATTTTTCAATAAAAAATTCCTTAGTACTTTTATAAAAAATATTGNTCAACGCCTGATGACTTTTTATTTTTCATTAATTTTAGGGTATCATGTATCTCACGTTTAGTTATCGGACTGTCTTCGTATGGATAGAGAATATTAAGCTTAGTACTTGTAGTGCAAGGCAGTGATAAGTTTAGTCCAAAGTGATTATTTATGAGAGATTCGGCGGCTTTTGAAAAATGCTCAGCAAATGCTTCAGCTACTTCTAAGGGCTTCCCAATGGTTTTGGATTCAAGTTTCAGGTTGATGTTACTTTCAGCACAGGAAAACTCACGTTTGCCAAGCTGATTGTTTATTATATTCCACGTTTCCCTAGTTTTATTGGTAGCATTACTAATTTTTGCGGAAAAATAGTCTAATTTACTATGCCTAATGTTTATTTTATGCTCTTTAAGTCTATTTTTATAATTAGACATGCTTAGCAAGTCAATTACTTGAAAACTAGTTAAGACATGGAACATTTCTCTCAAATATTTTCCCTCTTCGACAAGATCATTGGTTATCCAACGATTATTTAACTTTTTCACTTAGACAATTTTCTTTGGACAGGAGACTTCAAAACACTATTTAATAGATTCCAAAATTGTTCCTAAAAATTTAACTTCGTTTGCTGCATTGATATTGATATTATCGCACTGAGCTAATTCACTTATGGTACCCCTACTTTTATTATAAAATCTCATCGATACCGACTTTGAGATATTCAGAACTAGACGATTACGATCACACCAGCTTGTGAACTGGTCTATAATCAGTCTAACTTTTGTTAGCAAATCATCTGTAGTAGGTCCAGTAGGTCCAGTAGTAAGTCCAGTAGGTTCCAATTCCAAATTTTAGGACCCAGTGACACCTACGGCCTGGTAACTTCGACAATTGCGGAACTAACCAAACTCACACTCATGCTCAATCTCTAAAGAGATGGAATGGAATCAAAGGATGCAATCTTGCCAGGATCACCCTGGGAAGCTGGCGCCGAAGAAATATCTGGCGATGACCAGGAAAAATCTGCGCTCAACAGTAGGATTTCTGACTGGCCACTGTCAACTAAGGAAATACCTCCATAATATGGGGCTAGTAAACACACCTCTATGCAGGATGTGTGAACAGGAAGATGAGACTGTCAGGCATGTCCTATGCGAGTGCCCGGAGTTATCGTCAATAAGAGAGTGTGTGTTAGACGAGTCTTGGCCTACACCTGCCGATATAGAGGAGATGTCTCCAGGTAACCTATCCACCTTCCTGAAAAGGGCAGGATGGAAGATGACCTAGGAGGGCATCTCCTCGGGAGGATGTAAAATGGGTCACATGTGGCCTAAGTGCTGTGGGTATACACTCACCCTCCCTACTCTACAGATACAGAAGGTAGTACTGCTTGGCGGAAAGCAACAGATCAATTGCTGTTTCTGAAATTAAATCAGGCCGATTTCATTACAGCTTCCATTTGGTGTACCGAATTTCCGAACCATAAAGGTAGGATTTCATCTTTCAGCTATCAGCCATATATCAGCTTCTTCGTGAAGAACCTTTTCCTCCATGACTGTACCCACAGTATCATGTGTGAGCACACCATCACTATTATTATTTGCTGAAATTTGTTAATTCTCCAAATACGATGGAATCTTCTAAAAATTAATAGGTTGAGCAGATAATATGATTACATAACAGAACTTCAACTGTCGATTGTAAGATTTCCCTTCTGGTACATCCCTGTTAGTTTTGAAAAACTTATTTCTCAAATAGCTCCTTGGAAAAAAGTACAGTAGAGTATCTCGGGTTATCTTAGTGGTAGTTGTAGTTTCATAGGGGTGTGTTCCCATGAAATCAGTAGAAGAAGCTTACATTATTGAATGTTTTGATAGTACTGTGCAGGAAAAGAATCTCAATGAAATCAAATGTTATGATTCTCCAGTCCAAACATGTTCTTTTTGGGAGTTTGTAAAAAAAAGTGATTCAATGATTCTTTTTGGAGTAGAATCTGGGAATTCTGAATTCTTAACATAGCAAAATGTTGATAAAACTCGGGAAGATTGAGTTTTTAAAGACAATCCGGAAACTAAGACTCAAAAAAAGAGTTCATATTTACATTGATGCATTAGGAAATAATTGACAAATATTGTAGGGTATTATTTATTGTTTATATTATTACATATATTGGTTTGAGACTCCAAAAGTTATATCGGAAGATATAAACCGATTAGTAGAGGTATCACATGCGTATAAGTTGAAAATCAACGCACTCAAGTCCAAAGTAATGATATTTGGAAAAAAAGAGACATCACATTGAAACTATTATGAGAATTAAAATTCAAAATGAAGAGTTACTATTTACAAGTGATGCAAGGAATTCAGGTTTACACTTAGATACAGAACTTCGATTTAGGAAACATATTAACTCTTGTCTTTTCCTGGTAAATGCCTGCCAGAAAACAACTACTTTCCTGACTAATACCACGCTGGATATTGAATAATATTCGACAGTCATTTATGCAAGATTCCTCACAGAGGCTAGTTTCGCAGATGTTTCTCGTTCATCCAGAAGCAGGACCGTGTTAAAATCATTGGAGTGTAGGTAAGTACCTACGTTGGGAGAGATAAAAATAACGAGATTTCATTTCGAAATATTCATTTTCTCATACGTATTTCTGCTAGATGCAGCCTTCAGAAGTTGCTTCCATTAAATAATTATTGTTGTCGTAGCGTCATTCTTGTCAAATTCAAATCTCCATTGATGTTAATCGAATATCATTTACAAAACTGAAATATATTTTCTAGTTCCGGATATGAGAATTTCAGGTGGAATTTCCCATAGATTTTGTGAAAAACGAACTCATTTTTTTTGTTTGGGTGGTGTTTGATTTCTCTAGCATGTTTGAGAGTAATTGATATATTCGAGTAAGTTCCGCTTGAATTTTGTAATAGTTTCACTCGAGATTGTGTCCACGTGCCGTGTTGCTTGTCAGTGTTCACGTCATAATATCGCTTGACACAATCCGAAAACAACTTCGAAACCCAAAACAGGTGTTCTGAACGTGGTAGTGGAATGAGAATCCCCTCGGCAATTAAATTTTCGGGACGTGCTAAACTGACGTTTGATGCCTTATTGTTTGTTTCAGAACCATCTTCTAACCCAATTAGAGCCCTGGACTCAATATTACGTCACTGTCCAGGTATTTAATCCAGAGGGACTTGGACCCAACACTACAGTGCTAATTATGACAGATGAAGGCGGTGAGTAAATTTAATATTCAATGTCGGCTTCGAATCCAAGTCTAAGGTACAGGGCAAGGTGGTTTAGTAATTCCGTTCAAATAAGCCGGTGACGAAAATTCAGTACAGTCGCGTCGGTAACTCAATGTCATATAACGGATACTTTAGCAAAGTTTTGACCGAGTGCTACGTTTACCGTTTATCCTAATTTGCGAAGTAACTATAAATGAACAGAATAGTGTAAATCAGCGAAAATGTTTGATATACGTGGTCAATCCCCAAATCAAATCCCAGTATTCGTGTTCCTGACTGGTGAGCATCATTCAGTTTTTATGTTATCGTTATTAGGTTATGTTAGGTTAGGTAAGGAGAGATGCAAAATTTGCCTTTTGCAATAACTGTGTCGAGGTTCGTCGCCATGTGGAGGGATGGGGGAGAGCCTCTCCCCCTGCTTTTTCGACTTGGGAAAGAGTTGGTAAGGACTTACGTTGTTGATTTGCTTCAGGAAAGGGTCTAGTTCGGGGATTTCAAATCAATTTATATTATATTAGACAATGGAAGTCCGAACTGATGAAATACATCACGAAACATTGTCAACCACCTTCATATAAAATGGTTTTTTTAAGACTATATAGTATTCACAAAAATACAGTGAAGATCCAAAATAACAGACCAAAAAAAACAATCAAAAAATATCAAAGATAAGAGAAAAATTACAAATAGTTTATCAATAAAACAACACAATTTTAAAATTACTTGACATAAATCGTAATATACATCGTGGTATAGCGAAGGACTAGAATTTGTATGCAAAATACTCTTCCAAAAAAGGTCTATGTGTCTATGTACCTATCAAACATAATATAGGATCATCCCCAATGGTATACTTCGAAATACACCATTGAGGATAATAGTGTTCCACGTTGGTGACATCCATCATTAATTTTTCATGTGAATTTAGGCTGTTGCAATAGTTGTCTATTTTTATGAGTCTACTATAAACTGCAATGTCATAGTAAATACTCATCAATTCAATCTAAATAAGCGCCATTCGAATCAGTGCCCTTTGCAAACGTAACACAAGTTGAATAATCTCATCAGAATGAAAATTGTATGCTCGAGATTCGGTGGAGTCGACAAAGGCCATTTGTGCCTGGTCCTGATTGGCGAAAGTTCTACCGATGAGAAAGTTATCGAAGTGCTTGAAAATATAATCGCTTGGCGGAAGGTCTGGGGAGTATGACGGATAAGGCAGTTCAATTTTTGAACCGTGATTTATGTAATGTGCGGATAGGCGTGTTAGTGACCTGTAAAATAGGGGTGACAAGTTATTGTTCTGTACACGTCAAGAGGTGGACTGCCGGAAATAAACAGTTGCTATCTAGACTTGAACAAGTGAAGTTCTTTTGATTGACTACCAAAATTCCTGTAAAACATGGCGCAGTCAATAGGATCTTGCCTCACTGGCGTTGTCGTGGAGCAGGATAGGACTTCTTCTGGCCGAGAAGTATAGAATGGACAAAAAGAATATATTTATTAGGACATAATTTTTCTCTTCAAACCGTAGTCGTAATTAGTCAATAGGGACAAAATCATGTATTCGGTGCAGATGAATCAAACAGTTCCATGCGTAATGAGAGTTCTAGAATACACCGTAATTTATTTCAAACATTTTCAATTCATCCAAAGTTCAACAAACCAATTCAAATGCGAGCCACGGTAAAATTCAACATCGACACCGCGATTCTTTTTGGTTCGTTACCAACCAAACTACTCTGTCTAGAAATGAAATCCTCGTGTGTATGTATCATTGAGCGAACTCTGTCATGTGTTAACTTTCATCATTGTCCGTCCCTTATATGCGTCGTTGACTTTCAATAGAGAAAATATGCAAACTGTGATATAAGTAATGGATAGTGTTTGAAATCAGTAAACAGCGCATCAGACGGAAAACGTGAAGTTGGTTGCTACGGTGCATTCAGATAATATACCTCTGACAAAGGGTTACGCTAAATATATAGCCTGGATATATCGAGTGGTCCAACGAAAAGTATGCACCTTGCTTTTCTCCTTTTTTTGTAACTTATCGCAAAAATGCTCGGACAGGTCAGTTTTGCTTTTGAGGGGGACACATTTTAGATGTATTTTTCTACCTGTGCCTTCAACCCCCTAGCGAGGGTGAGTAACAACCCTAAAATTTTAAACGGAAAGTGTTAGGGTTGTTACTCACCCTCGCTAGGGGGTTGAAGGCACAGGTAGAAAAATACATCTAAAATGTGTCCCCCTCAAAAGCAAAATTGACCTGTCTAGCATTTTTGCGTTAAGTTACAAAACAAGGAGAAGAGCAAGGTGCATACTTTTCGTTGGACCACTCTGTATAAGGACTCAAATTCAGGTTATTTGAAATTGAAACGAAACATACATATCAAGATTTATTTTGTCACAATCATTTTGTTGTTCGATAATTTCTGTCGTATAATAATAATAATAATAATGTTTATTGCAGTACAAACAGGTAAAATATAAAATATTTTTACATTCTAAGGTATTTCGCTAAGGAAAAGAATTTCAGTGCTTATAAACAATGATTCCTGCTAAGGCAGATCCAGTGCACAGGAGTATGGTTATTAAGATAATCCTGATTTGGTGAATACAAAAGATGTAAAGTAAAGTAATGGAGAAAACAAATTTAGTAAAATATATACATGCACATAAAGGTAAAAATCACATGAATAGTACAATTAATAATATTGAAATTGATTTTTAGCCAATACAATTCACAAATTACATTTAAAAAAGGGTTTTAAAATCAAAATACACATACATATCAAATTCGAGATTACGGTAAATTAATTAGACTTCAAAGGCTCTATCAGGCAATGAATATCATTTCGAGGTGTATCAAATAAAAACTTTTTAGTGGCAGTTTTAAAAGAGTATAATGATTGTTGGTGTTTTATTTCGTCTGGGAGGTAATTAAAAAGTATTGGCGAGACGTAGTTAAAGCTTCTCTGTCCCACTGTTTTCGTTTGAAAAGGAACCCTCACACATTTTTTTGTTTTTTGTCTTGTGTCATATCTATAGTCAATCAATAATAAAGAGTTTTTTGTTGAAATGTTTGTGTACCTGTTCTTAAGAAATAGAGTTGGCGTACATACAAAATTTTACATTCCGAAAACAGTGAATCCGACGAATAGCGTTGAGGCTCACCACATATGATCTTCAGAATCTTTTTCTGAATTACTTCAAGTTGCTTCATATGGTACGGGGAAGCAGAACCCCATCCCACTATTCCATAAGATAATCGTGATTCAACAAGTGTATGATATATTATTTTCAAGTGAAATTCACCTAGAAGTGTTTTTAAGTTTTTGAATTTTGATAACATGGCTCTCAGAGATAGTACTGTTCGTTGGATGTGTACATCCCATCTCATATGCCTGTCAATATATACTTCCAGATATTTTACTTTTTCCGCTTGTTTTTTTTCTATATATTTTCCGTGGGTATGAATTGACACAAATTTGAATGTTGGTAGATTGTTTGCGTAGCATGTAAAGGGGAAAAACCATGTTTCCGAGACGTTGATGGTGAGTATTTTGTGGTTGAATGCGTCTTTGATTAAATTCGAATCATGTTCTACTCTTTCCTTCAATCCTTTCCACGTATCCGATTCATATATGATAACGATATCGTCAGCAAAGCTGTATATGGTACCAGAACTGTTTAAGGTGAGTATTTCATTTATATAAATAATGAAGCGTGTGGGTCCTAAAACTGTTCCTTGTGGTTCTCCATACTCCACAGTTTCTTTGTGGCTTAGGTTTCCGTTTACTTCCGCGTATTGTTTTCTGTCCATCGAATAACTCTTTATCAGCTCATGTGCGGTACCTCTGAACCCCGAATCAAAAAATGTGTTCAGCAATTGAGAATGATCAACGGTATCAAACGCTTTAGCGAGATCCAGCAACACATGGTTATTGACCCATGAAATAAAGGATTCTTTTCCACTTGGCAGGACTAAGATAACAGAAATAATGAAATTCAGAACCAACGTTGCCGAAGTTGCAGTTTTTATTATTATCATCAGAATATCGCGCTCCATTTTCAGGAGAAAAATTATTAACAAGGGTTAAGGAACGACAACTTTCCACATAAAGACGTCATCTACGGTATCGACAGAACACTGAAATCATGAATATTAACCTCACTGGGGTGCCACAGGGAGCTGTGCTCTCCCCGACGTTATACTCGCTCTACACCAGCGACCTCCCGAGGTCCGAGCGTGTGAAGGTGTCTCTCTACGTCGATGACACGGCTCTTCTCTCATCTTCCATCGGGAGCTCGGGATCGTCTACATGAAACGCCCATTGGACCACCTCGAGCGCTGATACTTCAAATGGAAGATCCGAGTAAATCCAGAAATAAGTCAGAACATCGATATCTTCTCCAGCTAGGAAAGTGAGGGTCTCTGGAAGGTAGATCAACTGACAAGCGCGGGTAAAGTACCTCGGCCTTCTATTAGACCGTAGGCTCACCTGGAACCCGCACATTCTATACGTTGAAACAAGGATCGAGGGCCGGATACCTAGTCTGTATCCTCTGATCAACCGAAGATCTAAAATGAGCCTCAAAAATAAAATCACCATCTACAACGCGATGTTCAAGCCTGTCACTATGTATGCTTCAGGCGTCTGGGGACAAGCAGCTCCGTTTTTTTATCTTCATTCTGAAGAGATTGCAAAACAAGATAATACGGATGATTGTGAACGCTCCGTGATTCGTGAAGAATGAAGCCATCCGCAGAGATTTGCAGATGCCTTCCATTCAGCAGTCCATTCAGTCGAGGAATCAGTGAGTTTTTGATTGCGCAGAAACTCACGATAATCCGTTAGTTAGGGAAGCTTTATGCTGTAGACGACGCATTCCGATATAGAAGGCCCCGGCACTCTGTCGAATGAGGCCTTCATATCCCTCGTCAATAGATGAAAACTGTTTTCATCCAGGTAGGGGTACACTGTGAAGGGTGGCACTGATGTCTGGGGACATTCATGTCGCCATCCCGTCATCAGTTATGACCCATTTGTCCCTCTGACAAACATCAGTTGAAAGGGTAAGGGAGCCAGGTTCCAACCTGACCTAAACCAAGACGACTTTCCACGAATATCATCAAGATGAACAAGGCTACCAACTGCATGCCGTGTCACAACCTCAGTTGTCGTTCGTAGGGGTGCGATAGCTAGTTAACGGAAAAACAGATTTTGAACATATTTTCAACACCTTTTCAATATTGTCAAGCCATTAGTAGAAATTAAATAGCTTGGAAAGTCTAGAAACATGTAATTTTTATTGTGGATATTACGACCAACCTATAAGCGACTTTTTTTACGTCAATATTTTTCGAAACCATCATTGTATAAATACTATGACCGAACGAAGACCAAATAATGTATCCAATAATGCGAATATAACGACCACGCTTTCAAATTGAGAAAATATTTTTGTGGTGGGTTTTGCCGTGATCCTCTTTGGTTATAATCTCAAAACGTTTCACCAGCAACTGCAGCAGTCATCTTCAGTGCCGTGATCGAAGTATTCTTTTTGACGTATAAACTGAAACTGGAGATTGCAAACAAAGACATCGGCAAAACCTGGAAACTAACCAAAAGATTGACGCCAGC
Organism: Leptinotarsa decemlineata; assembly: GCF_000500325.1. Taxonomy (NCBI): domain Eukaryota; kingdom Metazoa; phylum Arthropoda; class Insecta; order Coleoptera; family Chrysomelidae; genus Leptinotarsa; species Leptinotarsa decemlineata. The sequence continues at coordinate 32,258 of NW_019292526.1, read as the reverse complement.
CCTGAAAGCCTATAATCCTATATGAGAAAATATTCTAAGTACATTGATTGATTTTCTTGAATCTTTTTAATACCAGAAACTAAAGGTGGTTTTTTGCTATTATTCGACAGAAATTATATTTTTCGTCGATGTTTAACAAACATTTCCTAAAGCATAACATTTCATTCATTTTTTCATAAATTCAAAATCTATTAACACCTTTTTTAGACAATGAACCACTTTCAAACAAGAGTTGAATAGATTCGTGAAACTGGAAAACACCCCTGAAGATGTAATCTTGTCATGAATGCCAAACGTATTCCAGAACCGATTGGGACAAGTACGCTTTTTTTCATTCCTTTCATTTCTGTGAGCCTTCAAATATCCCCGAGGATTACCTGAACGTCCGTTGAACTGATGAGTTTCACACAACTTCATTTTGACCTTTTTGGCGTTCAAATGTGACGGACATCAAACAGTCTTCCGAAACTCTAGCGCGTTACCATAAAGCCACGGACTTAGCGTATACAAAATAGAAATGTGATGTGTGCTAGTGTACATAATACACTACTTCGTAATCCTTACCCAACGAAACAAACTTCTCACTATGTCCTCCACAGTGTACTGAATGGCTAAAGATGATCCCAGCTGAGCATTATTTATGAAGTCAGTTGTACGTATCTTATGAAACAATAGTCTAGTATCACATGGGATAACGTGTTTTGTTTACGGAAAGCGCCAACAATAAATTAATTAGCATTGTCCGGATCCAAGCCAATTGCTGTGTCGTATACACAGTCCACTCACACGAGTGGATCCCTGAAGAATCGAACATTGGGCGTTCTATTAAAAGGCAACACTCAAAACTGAAACGTACGCAAGTGCACTTCCTAAGTAAGCAACAAAAAATTCGTCGGAAAAACAAAGTTTCTCGGAATGGCTTTCGAACATAAACAGAACTGGAATTCACATATTCATAATGATAAGAAGTCATGTCAGAATGGTTTGAATCTAGTGAAAATCTGTTCAATGACACCTGGGGAGCAGACTGCAACACATCATCAACCATCTACCGGACTCTCACAAGATCCGAATATGACTATGGAAGCGTCGCTTATTCTACTGCGAAAAAGTCAACGCTGTCATCCAACAGGCCGCTATCAGATCAGCCTTAGGATCATAACCCCGTAGTCCGGTTGGGAGTTCATTCACTGAAGTATGTGAACAACCTTTAGATCTTCGTCGAGAAAGAATATATGACACTGACTTACGCTGTTAACATTTCTGCCACCACAAAAACTCCGCTCATCAATATATTGATGAATTATCCTGCCTCTTCACGCAAAAATGGATAAAATACCAAATAACCCTGTAGTTCCTAGAAACGTCATAATATCCAATCACTATTTCCCACCACCTAGGACAGTGAAGATCCCATCCCATACGCCACCAATACTTATCCAGAAAAACTTCTCCGAACTCATTTCCAAATACAAGGAATACAAACACTGTGTGGGAGCTGCCGTGATCACAAGTGATATGGAGCATGCTTATCGTCTGCCGTCAATCTGTGGCGTTTACCGTTGCCCGTAATATCACCATTACTTCCACAGTAACTGGTTATATAATTCCCCACGCAGATTACTTCAACGCAATAAAGAAACTTTTAATAAACACATGGAAAGAGGAAACACCAAGTCACTCTTAATCGTTTTAGAATCGGGCACAAAACAGTGTCAACCTCATAATCCAGAAGTGCCCAGTTTTTGAACCTGGAAGGCAACGGCAAAACTTTCCGTGATCTCTGGTTCTGAGAGATGAGTTTTAGGCACTTTATTTCTCGAGTTTTTCGTGGCGAAGTTCCTACGCGTTTTCCTCAATTATATGGGATAACTGGATCGCAAAGTAATTATTCTACAGTGCATTTCTTTAATGCCCCCCCTTTAGTTTTTGAACGTGTCAACTCAAAAAATTGAAGTTTAGGATAATGAAGTTAATGCATGAATATTTTATTTTGAAGTGAAATTCACAGATGAAACTTTCCAGATGGAGGCTGAGCGCCATCTGGAAAAAAAATTAAATGGAAGAGGAGGTGTTGTGACACATCATTTTGAAGCTCCTGACGAATACTTCACAACCCTAGAATATAATGTAAATATCTTCAACTACTACAAAATGGCGAAACTTTAAATAATTAGCTGAATACATTGAGATTTAACTACATGATATGAGGTAATAAGCTCGGGGTCAGTTCAGAAGATGCTCGAAATAGTTGCCTTGAACTTCTTGACATATGAACAGCCTATTCGATATTTCATGCCGAACATTTTCGAACACAGTAACGTCAATATCTCTACAAATTTTATTATTCTCTGCCGTATATCCAATATTGAAGCAAGTTCAGTTTCGCATACCTTCAGCTTCGAACAGCCCCATAAAAAAAGTCCAAAGATGTCAAATCTGGCAAGCGGGCTGGCCATTCGTAGGACCTCAGCAGTCAATCCAATGACCCAGAAAAGTAGTATCTAAATAGTTTCTGACTTATCTGGAGTAATGTGGTGGTGCTCCATTTTGTTGGAATACAATATCCATATCGAATTCATTAGGATTCGCTTCGACGATTTCAGTGATGATAGGGTCAACAGTAGTTTCCACCATATTCAAATACAGTTCCCCTGTACAATATGGTTCTTCAATTATCCTGCCCAACCGTTATTTTTTCTGGATAATGGGTATGTGTTTCCCAGAAAACGTGAGGGTTGGTGCCACTCCAATAACGGCAAATAAAAAATAACTTAACAAACCTTATCGGGTTGCTGAGATTGCCATATGGCAGATAAATAGGACTATTTCTAGAAATATCGATATTATTGTGTTTGTCTTCAGGAAATTATTAAATGTTCCGCCATTTTCTAGTAGATGAAGATATTAACTTCTTATTCTAGGGTTGTGAAGTTTTTTTATACCTACTAGTGCCTATTTTGGTATTTTTTGTATCATAATTTATTGTCGAAACTATAAGTACCTCTATCTTTCAATAAAAAATGAATTCGGTCTAAGAGAAAATCAAATTGTATTAAGAGAAAATACACTTATTTAAAACAAGATAAAAGATATGTTCAAAACAAGAGATTGGCAAATTTGAATCAACGTGGAGGATTTTTCAGTTTAAATTAATATACACTTGAAGAACTCGCCAA